>JARHVA010007456.1:187500-220000 GCA_037957365.1 Torreya grandis
TTGATTTATGAAGGAGAGGATAACATTGAACTATTTTTCTATAAATAAGAATATCCCTCTTGTATCAAAGTGGAAGACCCAGTGGTAAAAAAAGAAGATTTTCCTAATTTTTTTTTTCCATGTTCTAATTTAGAAGAGTTATCTCAAAGATTTGAACCTAGTGCAATCAAGCCTAGACAAATTGGAGATAATAACCAAGACAAGGCTTAAATCAAATAAGATATGAAGGAAAAACATAATGAATGATGTCCAATATTCATTTTAAATGAAATGGAATATGTCAAGTTAGGATAAATTGATAAAAACTATGATGATTCATTTAATAATAAATTCATCTCTTCTACAAAAATAAAATTGGAAAATATTATTTTCACTCAATTATTTTCAATTGATATTCCTATTGTTGTTTCATCTTAGAAAGAAACATGAAAAAAACTTCTCTCTAATTTAGATCCTGTAAATGTTAGCAGAGGTTAATGGGAAACTCCAAAAAATGCTTACTGTAGGGATAGCTTGAATAATAGAGAGAGAAGATTAAAAAATCCAATAATTTAGACTTACAAAACATTTATTAAAGATGTAAGGAAACTATTGGATGAAAACACAAAAATAACACATAGATAAAGGTGTTATAACCATCATGAATTCTAAATTTAAAGGCAAACAAAGTAATCATTGTGCACTAAAAATATATAAATGATTATCGGGAAAACCATAATAGAACTATTTAATTAATATCTAACACACATCATAACCATATTTTAGAACATTCTAGAGCATTGTCTCTTTACATTCTTGTCTTTATGATTACAAAGATGTATAAATCCAAAACACTATAAAAAATAAAAAATAATATAATTTATACATGTGTCCATCTAATTATACTTTATGGTTTTGGTGACCTTAATCAATACCCAAGACTTTCCTAGACTTAAAATATTATCTCAACCTCAGACAAAGTCATACCTTAATGTGTGTTCTGAAGTTAAGAGGATGAGTCATAAACATTAGTCATTGTTATCACTCCAGGTGGAATTTACCAATTTTCACCCATTATGCACTAATTATCCTCCCTTTCATGTTTTCAACTAAGTAGCATATTAGCCTACCACCCTTTCAGGTTTTCAATAGACTAGCATAGCCAAGTGGCTATCCTTTATGGGTTTTCAACCATTCTGGCCCTACTCCTAATCCTTAATACTATCTATAACTTTGAAAATCTAGTAAAAACTGAAAAATTGTGTTTTGAAGCTCCTATTGGGAGGTTCGCAGTATGCTTTGAAGTGGATGCATATGAGGGTGCTTTACTATTGGCTCTATCTACACTTAGGCTAGATTCATTGAGGGCACAAGGTCTATTAGTGGGGTCTACTACTATTTAGTGGATATTTATGACTTTGAAGCTATATTATTATTTTGTATGATTTTTTAAAGTTGTTATGGTGGAATGAATTGAGGTTAATCCAATCGTTGAGTAATAGAAACATTGATCTATGAAAGGTATTACTTTAGCATTTTCTAGTCTATGAGGGCCTCATGTACCAAGGAAAGTAAGATGTGTAGTGGAATCTAGATCATCATCAATTTTTTCACATTATCATCACCCATAATGGAGATTAGTGATTTTTCATTTGACATTTTAAGATGAATATCCAACACTAGCCCATTCAATCATTTTATAGAGCTTTGAGCTTGAATGCCTGTAAATGTGTTGTACATTGTCCCATTATGCCAAGCCTAAAGATTTTACATGGTATTTTTATTGGAATATATGATTTCCTTAAGCTCATTACCAATTGATTCCATATAATCCATTTGATTATCAATCATGTATTTGGATTTATCTACTATTGTGAACTTTAGTTATGTAGTAGCCAATGATTTGTTGAGATGTTCCTCTAGTTCAACATTCATTGAGATATTTGTTTGGCTTGGTGTGTACCGATATCTAAAACTTTTTCAAAATTTTATTAGCTCATATAATGCATCCATCTCTATCACTAGAACTTACCCCTGTGTGCGTAGTGTTTGTAGGCATTACAGCCAACTAGTCCTTAGTGAGTTACATCAACAAGGTAATGAGTTGTATTCATTTAGATATGACCTAGTCACAAATAACTTGCATAACTAGTGTACGACAAGTGATATTAATTATCTATCATGCCTTTGTATGTTTGTTTCTCAATTTTATGTTTTCTTTGTGTAATGAAAAAAATTCTTGATCCAAGTCTGAGGCCTTTTGCATAAATGACTCATAGAACATAATGGTGCCTTTAATTTTCTTGAATAGGGGAAACCAAGAAACATAAAAATATGTTTCCATCATAGTGGTCACAAGTGCCATGGATGTAGTTGAAAGTGTTGTAAGATATAATGTGAATTAATACAAATGTAGAAAAAAAGTGGTGCATTAGGTGGATATTATGGGAACATGCCACATCTACTGGGGATAAATATGATATTTTAGTTTTGAATACTCCTCCTACACACCTAATTACTCTTTATAATTGTGTTTTACTACATGATTTGAATATTCCTTATCCTAGGACTCATTTTCCTTCATTACTTTAGGTTTATATTTAGCCTTAGCTTTAGCATCTACCTTAGTTTGAGCTTTGGCTTGTGCCTCAGCCTCAGCCTTATCTACATATTCAACTTCATATTTGGATTTGACATATACCTTAGATTTAGCCTTAGATTCAACATTTGATTTATCCTAGGATACTTGGGCTTTAGTTTCATATTTGACTTTTTTTCCTTTCTTACATTGCTACTCCTTAACCTTAGCTTTATCTCTAGCTACTTTATCGGTAGCTGATTATTTGGATTACTCATATTTGGCCTTTTGTGTAACCTTAGCCCTATATTTTTATTCTTTTTCATCTTTATTTCATTACATAGATTATGTTTCTTATTATTTATTTGTTCTAGATCATGTTTCTTTCTTTTTACCTCCACTTATTTGACCCACTTCCTCATAGCCTATGCTTCCTTGTCTCACTTATTCACAACCTCTAATTCTTTGTCCTACTTCCTTATAGCCTTTACTTATTTAGATTTTTTCTCAAAATTTTCCTCTTCTATTTTTTCTTCCTCTTTTATTTATTTTGTGCATCTTCTAGATCCAATATTTTCTATGTATTTTTTAGAACACAACTAAATATTGAGAGGGCAGGCGAATCAATATATTAATAAACATAGCTCTTTTCAAAACCTTTTAATGCATATTAAAAGATATATTATGATTAAATTGAATATGTAGATATCTCAAACACATAAAAACACATAACACAAGTTATACCATGGAAAGTCTAATATGGGAAAAACCACCATGAGAATAGCTGCTAAAATCTACCATTCTAATCCAACATCACATTAAGGAACCTCACTAGCTACAAAATTTAAGGGAACTAACCCTAAGGAGATACCAATCCCCTTGTTTAAGAGGTTCAACTCTAAGGAGTCACCCACTCAATTTAATTGATGATACCAACCAATCAGATCAACTACAGAGCTATAATGCCATATTATAGCATAGATTCATAAATGATTCCATTACTTATGTTCTCTTTTGCATGTCTAGTCTATAACTACTCATTCTCTACACCTTTGTCTCTATGTCTAGATATGTCTCTATTCAACACAATTCATCTCTATTACTCTCTACCTCTATCTCAATATTTGATTCTACTCAATCATAATAGCTCTAGTCACATTTGACTTTATCCTAGATGTTATGTACATAAACAATTGATCTAGGGTTCTATTTTTTCACTTTGTTTTCACTTGTTTACTAATACATCAAGCTCTATTTTAGACTCATTTCATTATTAATTGAACTGTAAGTTTCCCCTAGCTCAAATTCATGCATCAATTCCATGATTCTTGGTTTCATTACTATCTATAGCATTTATTGGACTCTAATTTTGATGCACATGCACATTTGCATAGAATTGATTGGTTAAATCAATTAATATCATTATTTATGTTATAATTCATGCTTACTCACATATACTACATCTGACTATTAGAATAGATATATCATTAAATATATATTATTCATCTTACATTTGGCACCATGATTTGATAGTTGATATTCAAATAGATCAACTTTAAAATGTGTCCATTCAACTAATCTATGTCAATCTCATGTTATTTGTTTTATATTTATACACTTCTAAACTTTAGCTTTGTCAACTTTAAAATGCATCTATTAATCTCCCTGATCTAAGATCCCATGAGCCTTTCGATCTCCATTTCTTCATGAAATGTGAAAATGCCTCTGTGCCACTTAGGAATGCCATCTATATACTCTCCAGGGCCTACTAGTGTAAAATTAAATCTACATAAATAATCATCAATTTTCATGGGTGTTGTATTATCCTATGTGGTGGTATGGGAATATGTTTTTGATTTTATGATGTATATTTCATCTATTTAAAATTTTAAGGTAACTATGTTTTGAATATATCATCATCCATCATGGGCATGGGGAACTATGTTATAGGAGGGTCATTTTCCATCATGAGAGAAGGTGAATTTACTTTAGGATGATTTGGAATGGGCATTGGAATGGCATTACCAGATTTCCCAACCTCATATGTATCTATATGTTCTATATGAATCTTTTGATGTGGGTAATCTATGAGAATATGAGATGTCCCATCTAAATAAATACTTGAGGGACTAGGCTCAATGTCTTTGAAATATCTGAATGGTTGATTATTAACTAGATAAGTGTATAGGTATCCATCATTTAAAGAATTGATGCTTCTATGTAAGCTATAGGGTAATACCTCCATGGAATGTATCCAAGGTATCCCAACTAATAAATTGTAATTAAAATGATTAGGCACACCCTAAAATTATGTGGATAAGGTTTTTGTCCTAATTTTGATGTCCAAAGTAATACAACTAAATGCCCATTGAGGAATATCATCAAAAGCTTAAATGTTATTATATGTATTTTGAATGGATGTTATATCCACCCATATGTTATGCAATAATGTGAGGTTTCATATGTTAATACCTAAACCACTATAATTTAAAACTTGTTTAGTAGTAATGGTTTTAATTTGTGCTTGAAAGAAGAGTGGTAGATTCTTATCGACAATTATCTGTGAGGGAAAATCATCATTGACAAAAGATATAACATCATTAATATCCTTTATAGTGTTCATGATAGATACAAAATAGTTCATATCTATATCATGTGGAAAAGATGTATGGCTGAGTGTTTGAAAAATAATGTCTTTGAAGATGGTTTCCTATTGAAGTAATTCCAATATAAAAATATTGGATGGTGTATTTCTCAACCGATCAATACTATCATATGATATATGTTGATACCTATGTATTATTGTATTATGATATGGAATAAGAAGGGTTATGGGATTATGTTATTTCTATATAGGCTGAGGAGGCATTTGATTTTATCTTGTAATAACTCAAACCATGGGATCTACTATTTACCAAGGGTGAGTAGAATAGGTAGGATGTGAGGTCTTCATGGAGGAGGAACACAAGGAATAATACATGATATCTACCATCAAGTAGCAAATGTAGGTAAGTCAAAATTGGCCATGTAAAAATGATTTTCATAGAAGGGGGGGCCCAAGATGAGGTCGACCAATGTATGGAATAAGTTGAGTTCTAACATGATCCATGAGAGGAGTGAAATGCATGTGCATCTTTATACAAATGACAATAATAAATATTATAGACAAACCAAAAGATGTTTACCAAAAAGTATAAATGAATTCCATCAAGATGAAGACTAAAAATTGAGCAAATTATGAAAATAAGAATCGAAACCCTAATGGTACACTAGGGTTTTGAAAAAATTGTTTGAAGTCAGGTTCACCAAACAATTTAACTATTTTTAGAATTAATGTAAAACCCTAAGTAGATAAAATAATTGAGTATGTAAATCATGAAATATAATACTATAGTATTAATAACCACTAACTTGTATAATAATTGATTTGTTTGCTTAGCCTATAAATAAAAATGAATTACATAGAAGGTACTTAGCTAGAAAATATGATTGAAATAAATAGGTGACAGGATGGAAAGTGATGCAAGAGCAAGGTAGAGTGTCATCATTGAGAAACAAGTGTGAAAACCCTCCTTGGATAGTAGTGTATCTCTATTTACCAATAGTGGACTATGTTATTGACCTTTTATGTTGCACTATTAATTTTGTGAAAATAAAATAGTGAAAATTGGGATAGACCTTCACTCTTTTCTAGGAAGTTTGTGCCTACATGACCAAGACCTTGATCATTTTATGTGCTTCATTTTGACTAATTTCTATATGGAACCCTGAGCCTATATGTTTTTTAGGGTTTTGATGAACACAAGTGTAAGAAGAGTGGTATTATTAGGGTAGGTTGGGTGTGACATCAACATCCCATGTGTTGAGAATTTTGTACACATTAATACCTTAAAAGGGGATCAAGTTTGATGTAGTTCTCCCAATATAAGTGTTGGTGAAAGTGAGATTGATGCTAGTATGCCTAAGTATGAATGATAATTTGAATGTTATGAGTTTGACATAAGATTATAAATCTGAGTGAAACTAAGATCTAGGCTACTATAGATTGATGTATGAAAAAATAAGGGTAAATAGGGATCAAGGACCTCAATTTATAGAACTATTTTTGAGCTTATTCATGAAAATCACCATCTAACTAATCAATGAATGAGAGTGGTATTTATATATTGTTATGATGTTATTCAAGATATGAAATGAGTTTAGGCTTACACTAGGATGCTTTGGGGAAAGGGAAAATATCTATTTGGGGCATTATAAGATAAGTGTTAATTGTGGTTCGCCCTTTTCTCATAGCACAATGCATTATAGACCAAATGGGGCATGTTATTATCCAAGTGGCTGACACATGTATGAAATGATTTGGGATCCATAGGTGATGGCTTAATGTGGATTTTGGTATATCTAGTTATGGGCTAGAAGTTCACATAATCTAGAAAAGGATCAAAAGAGGCCCTAAGATATGTTTAGGGCTAAGCTAAGGATAGGATGGTATGAAGTGACACTTGTTTCATTAAATGACATTTTACATGAGTACAATTTGACATCTCTAACCTTATGCTAGTTTTATATTATAATTTTTATTTACTTTTTGGAATAATGTGTATAAAGTAGTCCTAAAGAATTTCAACTAAGTGGGTCTCCAAGATATATATTTGAAAATTTATTAAGATGATGTTATTTTTAGTAATGAAAATTTTGATGTGAAGGATTCCTCCTTAGATGTTAAATAGATAGGTAAATACTTTCATGATTTTGTTCAAGTGAAAAAGAAAACATGATAAATTTTATGGAGTAGGTGATTTATCTCGATAATGCTTGTTCATTTATCATATGACTTATATAAATGAAATGGATATTATTTGGTTAGATCAAGATTTAAATAAAATATTTGAGAAGGTGATCTATCCCATTAGTGCATTTCATTATCATAGGACAAAGAAAGGTGAACTAGATGTTAGTTGGTCAAACTAGGACATGAAAATGTATGATACATGTTATTCTCAATAATATACAATAAGAAAAGATACCAGTCACTAAATCTTCTAGAGTTACACTAATTGAGATCCTATAGGAAATCATAGGTGTTTCAAAAATAGGCGCTAAATGTTTTTAGGCATAAAAGTTAAGTTGAATCCATTTCCTTATGAAATAAAAAAAATTATTCGAAGCCAAAGTCTAGAGTTATATTTCATGCCTTTTAGTCTAATATTCCCAATTAAATCTATTTTTTATCCTTAACATTAAATTCCTATCATTTAGATTTTAAACTCATTAATCATATTGATTTTTTGAGTTTCTCAGTGTTTTTAATCTTCATGGAAGTTATTAAAATATTCAATTTATTCATTTGAACTACTTAATTCAAAGTTACCTAACCCTTTTTGGTCATCCATGTAAAGAGTCTCATGATCTCCTAATCATCTTTTATGAGTTTTATCAAAGTTGTTTCATGATTTATAATTTATGAATCATGTTTTCACATTAGTCACCTTTCCAAATGCATTCCAAACCCTTTCAAAAGTATTAAAAATATTTAAAGGGTTTATTTTAAATTAGTAGGGGTTTTAAATAACATGTTATGGCATTTAAATACTTGGTTATCCCTTTTCATTATATATTTGGATTTATTTTACTCTTAAAAGCATGATAGCATTTATTTCATACTTTAAAATCTTGCTAACATGTACAATGCACATTAAAATCCCACTAGCATTATTCAACACATTAAAAAAAAATTATCATGAATATTATACCTTCAGATGATCCCAACATGTAGAATAAACTTGTAAAACTAGCAATGAGTCACTTGGTGACATTTTCAAGGCTTTAAAACATGTATTTTTCTGATAAAAGCTCGTAAAGTACATCAAATTCCTCCCGAAACTATAATGCTTCCTCTTCTACCATTTGGTAGCCTATGAGGTTCATAAAATACTTTTCAATGGTGGGTTCAACCATAATTTCATAATTTTTAGCATATGAAAGAGTTGTTTTATGTATAAAAACATGGTTTAGCCTTTTAAAAAATGTTGTTTCCCATCATTTATTTTGTGGTATGTTACATTTGAAAAGTGTTTTAACTATAAATTCATGGTTTTATATTATTATGAAACTTTAAAAAGTTATTTAGCCATCAATTAATGGTTTTCACCCATTTTGAAACTACGTTAACCCAAAATTCATGGTATTGGGTGTTTACAATGTTGTTTGAACAAAGAAACCCATGGTTTTAATTTTCACAATGTAGTTTTAGAATACAATAGAACAATCCATGCCTTTAAACAATCTTTTACATGTAAAATAATATTATTAAACACACAAAATCAAAATAACTTCTCCAAATTCACCTCAACTAAAAATAAAACATTCAAAAGATGTTTTTAGAAGAGAAACATGTGGTATTTGAAATAAATTTGTGTTTTTGGTTATTTGGAAGCCTGCAACATATTTTTTTATTTTATGTGGCCTTGGAAAGGATATTTTACATGTAATTTTTTTATCAGTCCTCCCTCTCTCCTTCATACTCATTCAAACTTGCTTAAGTTAGTATCAAGGAGTAAATAACTTGTTACTAGTAGTTTTGGAGTATACATGCTTGGTGAATATATAACAGGTTTTGGTAGCATACATGGATTTAAAATTATAAAATACACATCCATGATGGATTATTTACATGCTATCAATTATATATAATAATACATGATGGTTTCTTATTTATTCCATGCTCACTTAGTCTCAAGAGGTTTCATTTGTTTTGAAAAGCTCATAATGCTCTTGACTGTACAAACAAGTCTTAAATTGTCTATTGAATTATTCATAATCCTTATTTGTGTTGTATGGTATCTCAAGGCAAGTTATTTAAATATAACTTGATTTCTAAATCGTATCACTATTTAAAAACTTTAAAATAAACACTTCATATATAAGCAACACTATAATGAAGTGAAACTCAAAATCTATTGTCATTTCTAATGATAAGTGTTTCATAGGATCCAATGATAAGTGTTTCATCATGGAAGGGTGATCAGATGGATCAAAGCATATTTTAAAGGTCAAAAGATCATGGAAGGTCTACAAGATTGAAATGAATGATCCTCACATTTGAGAATTGAAAGAAAATGGGTCTTATACATTAAATTGAACTAATAACACACAACTACTTGGATTGTGATTAGATAGCTGTCACTTTATCAAGATCTTTGATCAAATGAAGTGATATGATTCTAGAAACCTAGGTAATGCCACAAGGCCACCAAGTGGCACCCTTATATTAGAACACAAGGAGTTTGATGAGCTTAAATTTGACATTTACATGACTATCATCTGACATCCTCATAGATTTATTCGGCATCCATACAACCATCAAATTTAATCCCATCAAAGTAAAAGATTAACTATTTTAAATTTGAAATTTATGCGACCATCATTCAGCATCTATGAGGATGTATTTGACATCTTTTTAGTTGTCAAATTTGAGTTAAGAAATTATTTTGGTCAAGACTAACATAGACTCTAAAATGTTGCTAGGAAGCTCATAAATTACCCTATAGACTAATGGAAGCCCTTGAAGGATGCTTAAATACTGGAAAACTTTGAACTATAAATATTGAAATGGTCTTATAATCTAACTATATGAAAAAGTGGATGTAGTCTAAGTTTATTTCTTAAGGATACAATGATCCACACTTCATCATAGAAGGATGATCAAATGACATGAATCTAACTTATATCCAACAGTCCATGCTTCATTTTGAAAAGATGATCTAATGATGCAAAAGCATTGATAAATTCTCAAAGGCCTATAAGTTTGTCATATGGCTAATACTTATTTAATAAAAACCTGACATAGGATATAGGGATAGAGAAGGCATGTACATATGCCAAATCATATAACTATGACACTTGGTACCAAAATAACCAATGACAAATGAGGATTTGAATCATGATCAATGGCTCATGGTCAATCATAGGATCTTCATCTGACAATGTAAAATAAAAGAAGGAATTTTAAATTCCAATGACTAGTGCTCAAAGGCACTTATGAAAAATGCCATGAAAGGTCCACATCAATGCCACATAAACACCACACAAGTAAAAAAGGACAAAATAAGAGATATTGTGTGCTTGAAAATTTGAAATTATAAAGTCAAAGGTCCAAATAAAATCCAAGGCATGTATAATCCAAAGTCTAGATTCATCCTACCATTAAAGCTCCAAAACCCTAAACCTTACATGAAGAGTCCCTAAGTGGATTCATCTAGTTATAGTTTGTTCTAAGAGAAACTTGATTACATTTTTGAGCACAAAAGAGCTATCACATAGATTAATTTCTATCTATTAGTGAACACTTTGCAATCATAATCCATGGTATCTCATAGGCAAGAGTTGAAAGAGGATACATAACTCTATTTATCCATGAATAACAAGGGAATAATCTTCAAGGACACTCAATTGAATGTTGTAGACCTAAACAATGGAAACAAGAATTGGATTAAAATCTTCTTCACCATAGAGGAGTTAAAAACCATCACTAAGGAGTAGTAGATAATTACCATAGTTATCCAGAAGCACTATGACCTTGTCACAGTTTAGATGGTTAGCCTTCATTATTCTACTACAAAACTAGAGGTAATTCATTATATTGATGTGCTCTTTCTAATTTTCATAGACTATAGGATAGATAATGATTTGATCATTCATGAAGGAATTTTTAAGAAGGTATCCTAAATTCTCCCTTTGGCATTTAAAAATTACTATAAGCTCCCAAAACCCCATGTAGACCTATCCAAAATTAAGGAATGGACCAACAAAAATGATTTGGATACCATTCTCAGACCATGGTTAGAATAAGGAAACCATGTCTTGAAAGACTTTGAGGAAAGAATCCCAATCATCCAATTTAAGGAAGGGATTAGGGTAATAATGAACATATTAAATAGAGCATCAGGAGCCCCCTCAACCACATATGTAGACAAAACCTAGGTCTCTTATGTGTATTTCATGGTAGAAGAGAAGCTCACACCTCCTATTGGAGACTTGATTAGTGTCTTCTTAGGAAAGCAATTCATTGCTATGAAAATAAAGACATCCAAGTAATTTTACATAATGTCTTACTTTATATAGGCCCTAATTGCTTTCATAAACTTACTAGGCATCAAAAATTGGTCTCCTAAAGGCCAAACCACCGTATCCCACCACTATTCAAAATTGCATATATTCAAATATAGAAACCACATGTAATTCATCTGTGACTATGTCTATTCCACTCTATTAGAGGCCATCCCAGGTTGTCCCAAGCATAGGGTTCATCCATTGATCAAGAAGTATATGGAAATTATGGGGGACATATAGTTTTATCTAGATTACAAGTAATCTAAATTGAAAGAATCATGTCCCAACCCTAAACATTTCCTATGTATGTTCTTAGTAGAATTACCAAAATAAGAAATTGTGTCCTAACTCATCAATAGTGTTGATAGGTTTTGTAAAGAAAAGAATAAGGGAATTCTTCATCCCTTTCTTATAATCATTGGAAGGACCATCTTATAAGATTAGAAGTGGGTGGAGATCATGTCCAAGCATAAAGACTCATTTGGATTCTAATTAGATGAGATTAAAATGTCACATCCCAAAAATATAGTGGGTGATCATTTAAAGGTGAAATAAATCACCAAGTTAGTATATGTTCATCAACTCAGTGTCCATGACACCATTTACATCAAGGCAAACAACTTTGAAGAAGTAATGGCCAAGCTCAAAGGGTAAAACATTAAGCTAGAGCATAGGTTAACAAATGATGATACACCAAAAAGAGAGGTATGGTAAATTGATCCTCTCCATCATAATTTACTTCCTAGACCTTTTACGCCACCTCAAGAATAGCCTCAAGTGGATCAACCACCACCCTAGAGATAAATTGAATAAGGACATGAAAAGGAAAAGTTGGAAGAGAGACCTAGAGAGGGATCTTCAACCTTAACAATACCATAAAAGCCTCCATCTCTAGTTGATAATCTAGACATGATTTCCCTAGAACAAGATGAAATAGTTGAGGGTACCCTCAGAGATCTTGTTGAGGCATATGGTACTGATGAGGAAGAGGGGTAGATTGAAGAAGCACAAGTCCAAGTAGGGGACCTTGGGGATGACAAAGGAAATGAGGTTGCTCTTGATATAGTCCCATTAGTTTCTAAGGAAAAAATGAAGGCAAATATGGTATTGGTCCTTGTTGGACCAAAAAGGCATAGATTAACTCTCACTCATGCCACCAATGAGGTCAATCTATTTAGTGAAGAATTCCCCATTCATGGACCAATCATCCCTAACTAGTTTATTTATGGGAAATTACATAATATCCCCTCTCTATCCCACTCATGGCCATTAAAAAGAGATATAAACATAGATGTACATGATGACCTGAAGCCATGTATCAAGGCTATAATTAAGGAAAAAAGAAATAAGAATTGTGGCCACTATAGAGCTAGAGAGAATAAAATGGATTCTTTGAGAGCATCCAATAACATAGGAATTGAGGTCCTAAAACCTCCAAAGTTCATATATATAATCACCATGATGCATCTCAATCTAGAGATAATTAAATTAGAAAGGGTCACCACTAGGAAGGCCATGGTGGGAGCTGAGGAGTTCACCTTCTAGAAGGTTAAACCCTTTATAGGAATAACCCCAATGGAAGGAAAAAAACTAGGAGAACATCCCATCCATATAGAGGATGTTGAGAGCTTAATCAAGGCCCAACTAGCCTAATCAAACGATGGGATTAGAGGAATGGAGTAAAGGATCCATAATTTAGAAAAGGAGAAAGAAAAATTAGAGACACAAGCCACTGTATTAGTGTCTAATGCTATTATTAACATGTTTGAAATTTCAATCTTCAATATCTTTTATTCTTTGAAAGCAATAAGGATAAGGTAGGATGCCTTGAGCCAATAAGGTGTTGGGTAAATAACAAAATAGTAGGAGGCAGATGCGCAAATAAGAGATCTCATTGGCATTTTTATTAGGAACACTATTCCGAGTTTAAATCCATTATCTTGGCTCATCTAAATTCCTTATTAGGAATAATATTAGAAAAGGTCTAGAGTGTAAGTGTATGGAAAACGAAATTGGATAGACTCCTAGTTGATGATAAGGGTATATTCACTAGGATTGATCAATTATTGGGAACTATGTTAGAAAATCCTACCATGACCTAGGTTTAGTCTAGATTTAGTTTTAGGTGAGCATCAAAGAGGAAGTGAGCCTACTCTAAAGGTTTAACTTTAACATAGGTTAACCATAGCCTGGGGTTATCATAATATTATATCTTAGTTGGAGAGAGCATAAATAACCCTCTCCAAGTGTGAAAATTTAGGCTATAATAGTACTAAATATCTAAATTAGGTTAAACATGTGCTCAAGGTTATATAAACCATTAGGAATTTCATTGGCACTTGGAAACATATTAGTACCATAATAATACACTTATACCATTGATTAAGATCTTGAATAAAATAAGACTCCTCTTTAAAAGTGTGATCAAATTAGAGGCCATGTCTAAGGTTTAACCAATCTAATTAAACATTTAGGTTGGTTGGTTCCACCATCAATCTGAGAAACTGATCTTACTCCTCTATATTTCCCATAAACATATCTATCTATGTTTAATTCACTTTTGTAACTTCATTTGCACCTTCATTCTTCTACTTAGGTTCTATTGAATTATTAAGAAATTAAAATTCTTCAATGATGTCATAGTATCACTTCCAAGTTTCATCATGTTCTCCTCAAGGATTCAAAACTCTATCATTCATTGACTAATTTTTAGAGGAAGAAACAAATCCATCCACTAATTTATCCTATTTTTTCCAACTCTTTTGTGTTGTCCTTAGATGTATAAAGTTGAGTTCCAATTATTCCATTTACATCAATGTCTTTTTCCTACACATTCTTTGTCTTGGATGGATTGGTTATGAAATAAACTTGTTCATTAAAGGAAAAAGATTATAAGGTCATCCCATCATTCAAATTCAAGCATATAAAGTCAATTTCTTATCAAATCAAGAGAAGAGGCTCAACCTATATTTTTACTTGTTCCTATACTTTATATTTGTGTGGATCTAACTGCACTTAGAATTTTTATGCATCTTATACCATTAGAGATTTAGGAGTGTCTGCAATAATAAAATTTTGCATATTAGATTACATAAGATATGAGGGATGAGCTTGGACTTGTACAATGCCTTGGATGGTCTGCCCATGAGCCTAATAAGCTTGATGGAAAGGTTGATATTGTTCATTTTTTATACTTGTTATTTCTTGAAGATTTTTAGTTCATTTCCCAAACCTTTTATTAGACATTTTACTTCGTATAACTTATTAAGAGTGACTAAAAATAGGATTGCATATCTAATCATTGAATAAATAGAGATTAGTTTGGGTTGATTAGATAGGAGATTAGGAAATAGGAGCATTAGAGGCTTAGATGTTATCATCCTAGATTAAATTAAATAGTTCTCTACTACAATGGCAATCTCATATGCATTAGGAAGGGTAGTTCCCCCAAAATATTGAATTAGGACTAGAACATCACCATCAAGGGGTATCAAGTAGTATAGGAATGTGGCATGGGTTGAGGGCTTGACTAGGGGTGGAATTCTATCCCATTTTCTCTAAAAATCTAATTAAAATCAGCTAGAATCTCATGGGGAGTTATTATAATGGTAGTGAGTTGATCTATGAGGGTAATATGCTCATTTTTATCTTCAAATTGCTTAAAAAACCACTCCCATAGGTCATCCCAATAATGGATAGAACTTATCCCCAACCCTCTAAACCATTGAAGAACTTTACCCTTTAATGGGGATGTAAGGATCCTAACCACTATGTTCTCTTATACAACATGGAGGACTATACATATATTGACTATGTCTTGGATGTGTTCGATAGGGATAATAACATTCTCACTAGTGAATTATGGTAGGATATTAAGGGGAATAACTTGAATGTCATCATGCTAAGAAATATTTAGAGGGTTTACTCCATTAAATAGAAAAAACACATAATTTCTATGGATAACCATGAAAAATAATAGGAATAAGAATTTATTTTTAATAAAACATATGGAACTAACACGAAACTCAGAAGATGGATTCACCACGTGCTCAATAAGTGTCTTTAAATACTATAATTATTGATAATATAACCAAATTATTAGTTAATCTTTTGAATGTTATCCCAAAAAATGTGCCAAAAACTTTTATCATCTTGAAGTTGCACCCTATGGAGAAGTGGTTTCATGGATTCTCCCTACAACTGTTATAATGGAAACACTCCTTAGGTTATGGGTGACCTTATGTGAGGAGTGATTTCCTAGAGAGGGATGGTTCCACTATTAAATCACCTAAACTAAGATTATAACTCTATCCTATCTAATCTTATCTTAACAAGGAAGAGGGAGAAGGAGGAAGAGGAAAAGGTGTGAAATAAAAACTAGATCATTCATTAGAATGTGTGGTCTCCTCACTTTCTTTTTTGATAACACAATAGAGCTAAAGAAGGACTGAATTTATCTTACACACTCTCTAAACTAGACTATTCATATATAAGTATTTCATATGGGGGTCATGATATATTATTATAAATTGAAGGGATAATTGAAAATCCATATACAATACATAATCAACTAATCTCCATAACAAATCACTAGCATAATTTTCTTGAACATAATATATGACCTACACAAGACTAGCACACTTATATCAAGGTGAGGGATAATGGACATACAATAAGGATAAGAAATCTCTACAATAGGTGTAGATCAAAAAATTAAAGAAATCACATAATAATACTAGTATGAATAAGGAAAAATTAGTATTTTATTAATTCAAAGGCTTAAAATCTAGTAGTACAAGTCTCTACAGAGGTAGATATTTATTAAAACTAGTAGAGTTATCCTTAATTGAGGCATTCACATCCCAATTTATAATAATAAGAGAGATAAAACACAACTCAAATTCATAAATTCAACTATTATAACTTAATTTTGATTATTCAAGAGATAAGACAAGCATAAAAAAGGCCATTAGACCCTCCTCAATACACTAGCCTTCCATATTGATGACCTTTCTCATGAAGAGTGGTATGGGAGTGAAGGAGAGGATTAATTTTTTATTATTTATACCTTGTTGGGTTTATTATCATGGTGAATGTAGTCAACTAACTACTCCATCCTCTTTGAAAGTCCTACCTCCAACCTTAATTCATCCCATCTCTACCTCTTGTGCATGTCAAGGTTTATTGCATGGCTGAATTTGGATGAACATTACTTCACTCCATGGAATTTATATATCAAATATATGTTTGAATACCACTTTTAGTTATTTATCATGGTTTAATTGAATGAATGAACACTTCATGGGGAAACCACATTCTTATTATATCACCCTACCAATGCTTTAAATCTTTATTATTGCCTTAATGACTCTCAACCTCCATCATGGTCATGATTGACAAGCCTCATGAGCCTATTCAAACTGAAAATCATCTTATATCTCAAATTTAAAGAAAGCTAGAAGGGTTTATTCTCCTTGAGAGACTAGAACATATATTTTCAAGCTTTTACAACTCCATTTTGTACTCTCATTGTCTTGGTAGACTTACAATAACTCATTAGAGCCATCTTCTCATGTTTCATAATGCCTATGGTCTTATACAATGTGGATTCATGTAAATAACTTATGCAGGTCTTATTTAATCCTTGAAACATTATGCTTGGTTCGTAAGGTCCTTAAGAATCCTTGGGAGATTGATCTTCAATCCTGCTTGATAAGAATGTTTTTTCATAGCCTATAACTCCACCCATCCTCTTTAAATTTACCTTGATATATGTTTTGTATGATTTACCATAAAGATATATATTAGTTTATGATGAACCATGAACCTTATATAAATTTTTGTAGTGCCATAAATTAGAGGAAATGTAAAGGGGAACTTGGAGATTATGTCCATCTATTTGAATGAAGGTTTTGAAACATAAACCCTTGTGAAGCTTGACTACATATTTTTATTTTGAAAATAACATAAGATATACTAATAAAAACATAATAAAACCACATAAATATTAAATATACATACTAAATCATATATACTTCAATTTTAAGGATTTTGGATAAGTAGTTTGCAAGATATGAAGTTTTCAAGGTTGATAGAGAAAGTGTTAGTGCAAAAATACATACCTAAAAATTATATATCAAAATTTTATCTCTCCTCAAATATATAAAGAACCTGAGACAAAATTAAAAAGTTATGAAACATCAAAACATACCTTTATTCCAAATTTATATGCTTTTAAATAGTTATAACTCAAGTTATGACCTCTTTCTGAAGACTAAGATTTTCATGGCAGCAAGCATGCTAATTGCTTAAAAGTTTCATATCTTAAGTTTTATAGGGTTTCAAGAGATAATTATTTTCTTGGACACCTTAATAAACTTAAAATTATTATTTTTGTTTAATAAATCACAAAAAAATGATAAAAATGACCTTCACCATGATCTATAGTCTCTTTTAGCTCAAGTTTGAAAAACCTCTTATAAACTTTACAATATGGACTCTTGAGGACCTGTACATATGTATGAATGATATTTAATTGAAGATAAAGGTTTTTTGGTTTTGTTTAAGGATTTATTTTTAATAAAATCATCTCAAAATCATTGAAAACCTTCACTTATAACCAACAAACCTGTAGGTCTCCTCTCAAGCTTGGAAACTCCTTAAAACTTGATCACCAATAGATTTAAATCACCTAAAACTTATATTAGGATGTAAAGGAATGTGATAAGGTAATATTAAATTATTTATATCCTTCCAATAAATTGATTAATACTCTATCATGTTAAGAATCCATTCTTTCGTGCTTGTAGGGTTGCACATGCCATCTCAAACTTAAACTATTGATGAATCTTGAGAAGGGTCCAAATGATCTTACACATTTTTTGGAGATAAAAAAGGAGTAAGAGGAAGGTATTATAATTTATTTAATACCATTTTTGAGGTTCCATATTCATGATATCCTTTGCAACATACTTCCTTCATAAACCTACGAGGTAATTAGGCCTTCATTTTGACAAAAATGTGAATAATTTGAAATACACAAACCTTATGATCTCTATGAAGCATTATTTGACAACCCATTTAGCCCATTAAATATATTAATAATCTTTAGACCTAAACTCATAAGGCAAACCACTTTTCTACATGGCCCAAAAACACTAGAATCTCAAAATAAATAAAGTCAACAAACCTCCTTATGGTCAATGAATTAATCTAAAACTTCTTTAAAACCTCAATATAACAATCACACACTTATAGAACAAGAATTGAGCCTTAAAAAATTTGGTAAGATTGACTTCCTATAGTCTATTTTAAGGCCTGCTTAGCCTTAAGCTAAAATATTAAGAAAATTGAGAGCACACAAAAATATCTTCAATTGGCATAAATATATCTTAAAACCAAAAAAACACCTAGATCACATCAAAAATAAGTGTAAAAACATTTGTAAGCACCAAAATATTATTGACATTTTATTAATCTCATTAGGCCACTTGAAAACACTCATTTTGACCCTATATTATAGCTCCTTCACAAATCTCTAGAACAAGTTCATGATATTGTTGCTTCCCCTTAACTAAAGAACTTTTATAATTATCATTATCATATTGAGCACACAAACTTTATTCTCCAAAATAAAAGATATCTCTTAATAAACATAATCATAGATCCCATAGTTCATAATGTCATAGAATAATGTGAAACTAGGAGTTGCCCACAACTCCTCATATTCCTTCTCCTCCTTCCTCATTCGATACTTGTAGTTCTTCTTCTTTTAAGTATTAAGAGAATCAATATTCTCAACCAATAAAACATTATCCTTCTCTTCTATGATTGTATTGACAATACATGGAGACAACAAAGATTCATGACATACGTTTTCATCTGAATAATCCACCTTGTAGTTTGAAACCTCATTACTAGGCACAAATAATTGATTTTATTTGCATGAGACATGCTCAACAACAACAAGATGTTCAATTGGATCCATAAATACCTCAAGACTAGCTTCAACCAACAACTTGGTCTTCTCTTTGAGCTTGGTCTCTTCACACTCAATATGAGTAGAGAATGAGACTTCTTGGCATTCTTCAACTTTTAAAGCATTCTCTACCATAGCAAATAGATTACTTGGACCTACAGACTCATCATGACTCAGACTTGTCACATTTAGCTTCCATGTGTTAACTTGCCTTCTTCCTTACACTCTAGGAGCCTAATTAAACTTATTTGAACTTGATGGCCTTTACTTTTAGAATCTAGAAATGTGATCTCTCTGTTCATAGTTGTAGCAAACCATACCTTTTCTAAGAAACATATCTTTCCATACCTTATTTGGAAAAAAATTTGTAGTGTGTCTTATGTCATGATAATTAAATGACTTAACTCTATTCATACCTTTTAATGGATTACCCCCATCAGATTACCATGCAAAATCATTTATAATAGGTCTATTGCATTCTCTACCTTTATGCTTAAATTGTATTGCATGTGAAATAGTAACCATTGAAACTTGCATACCTCATAGTATTTGGATACCTGATCTAATTTGTCTTCATTCTACCAAAACCTTCATTCCTTGTCTAATGATTTGTCTTTAAATTATGATTATCATGGTTCACATTAGTCTTCATCTTGTCTTGACTTGAATTATTTTGTTCTTATTCATATCCAAGACCAATTCTATCACTAGCATGCTTTTCACCACTCAAAATATTGTCTAGATCACATGAGATATTTTCAAATCTAACAAATGTGTTCACCTTTATAGATGTCTTCTCTGTCATAAATTTTAAAGACTCATTTTCAAAAAAATACCTTGGGCATTCTTCTTCTTTGTCTCTTAGAATTGTAGACATAGATTCTAACTTATAATTAAGATACATGACAACACCTTCATGAGTTTTAGATTATTCAACCAATCTTGCCTCAAATACACTAAATTGTTCCTCATACTCCTTGTGTTTATATTTCATCTTCTTATTGATCTTCTTCTCAACATTCAATTCTTCAGGAGCATTGATCAATGTAGTGTCACAGTCCACAACATCTTCATCATTATGTGAATCACTTCAAGTAGACATCTTTTGATGTGAGAAACTTCCTTACTCAAAAATGAATAGGGATTCATCTTCAATAGGACCATGATCTTCATGATCATATTTTGAGTCACTATCTTCACTCTTCTTTTTTTAAAAGACTTTTTATTGATATACTTTTTAAATATTTTTTTCCTATATGTTTTCATGTCTTCATCTTGGTTATAATCATGCTCTTAATCACCATTATTCTTATGCTTATGAGGTAAATTATGAGAAAAATATCCTATCTCTCCATAATTAAAACATTTGAAGGGTAGTTTACCCTCACACTTCCCTAAGCCTATGTTTAATTTCCTAGAAATCAAAATAATTAGTTCATCCTCATCAATATTAGATATGTCATCCTCTTTGGGTTTTTTACCTTGAAATATATTATTAGGATTCAACTCTATCTTGAATTTTGCTTCTTTATTTGGTAGTATATCATAATTTAAGCTTATCTCATAGGTAACAGGGGTGCCATGCAATGGATCCATCTTCAACTAAGTTAGATCATGAATTTATTCTATAGTAGATACCTTTGGATCAAACTTGAGAGATAGAGACATTAATACCTTTTAAACTATAGTATCCTCTTCAAGGTTATCTCCAAGACCTCTGGTGATGTTTAAAATATCATCAAATCTATATAGAAAAGATGCCATAAAATCTTCTTCCTTAATCTTGAGACTTTTAAATTTCCTTCTGTGAGATTACAACTTAGAAAGCTTGACCTTGAATCTCCTTCATAAATGATTTTTATCTTGTTCCATATCTCTTTAGAATATTTACAATTAATTAGCTTGGTATATTCCATCTCTGAAAGACCATAAGTGATAACATTCATTTCCTTAGAATTATTCTCAAATAACTTCTTCTTTGTAGCACTAGACAAAGGAGGAGTAGGAACAACATAACCATCCACAATAGTTTACCATACATCAAAACCTAGGGACATAATGTGTGTCCTCATCCTTTCACTCCAAAAATCATAATTAGATCCATTGAACATCAATGCTTTCTTAGTAAAGAAACATCCTTAATGACTACCCATATTGTACGTTAGATCACCTTCAAGCTATCAAGCCTTTACCAAAGGACCTGATCTGATACCAATTTTTAGAGGTACAATCACTAAGAGGGGGGTGGTGAATTTGGTGAGCCTATATATTTCAATTTAAATTTTATTCCTTTTAAACTATTAAACAATAAACATATATTAACTTGATCAAGCAACATTAACAAGATAGCTCATTCATTTAATGCATACACAAGATCAAACAAATAACACAAAGTTCTTGTGGGAAAAAATCATAGGGAATGAAACCCAATTTCAAGAATGAAAAACATGGATTAATGTCCTATAATAAATTTCAAACAGGAGACTAGTCAACTCCTTTAGACTAGAAAGCCTTGATCATATCCTCCTGACCAAATTCATTTAGTGAAATAACTATTTCACAAGGAGCAACTACCCCTAAGGAAGAACAAATCCTGTAGACCCTCCTTGAAGCTAACACCTCCAATTTAAAACTGATTTCTTCAACACATGATGATGGATCTATCTTTATATAACCCCTACATAAACTCTCTCTATATCTCATACAAGCCTTTCACATAGGCATGCCGCAATCTCTCTTCTTCTTCACTCAAACTATCCTCATATTCACACTCAAAACTTTTCACATATATTCAAATTTCAAGATCACTTTTATGACATTAAAAATATGAACTATAGGCTATACACATATTCATTAATCTAATATGCTCTTAAATTCATCAAATGGTCACTCTATCTGTCCTTCACTCCATAACTCTCATATACACCTTACACTAGTCTCGCCAAGTCTCACACAAAAGTCTTCCACTAACCAAGAGACCAACACATTTGGTTTCACTATATATAGATCATTAATGAATTATCAAGTGAAAAATCTTTCCTTTTCAGCCAAAAAAACATGCCTTCACCCTTAAGGCGTCTCACATAGGTCACACTTAATAACAATCCACTTTCAAAAAGGCCTAAGTGACTTCTAGGTCCTATGATGACCCATTCACCTCTTTGACACTTCTTGGAGAAAAATAAGAACATAAGGACACTTTCTAAAATTGTGGATGCATTCCAAATGATCTATAGGTCCTCTTTAAATGCTCATATCCATCATAGTACTCTTCTGGTTAAGCATTAATCACTTAAATAATATTCTATGCACATAATCACCATGAATGAATACACAATCAATTCATAAACCTTTATTCATATTGCATATGATTATTAAAACATTCATAATGCACATAGATGGTCCTCATGGATTCAAAAACATTTCCCAAGAGCTAGTTCATCATGAGATATAAAAAAAACATCAGAATGAGCTCAAATAGCCTTCTTAGGTTTCTTACATAACATGCACGAAAACAAAATCAACTTTGAACCTTAATAGCTTTGACATTATACACAAATAGACCTTAAAATAAATATTTTTGGATTCACCTTAGATTCCTCTATAGGTTATTTTTTTACACTATGAGAAAATTCTATATAGATCAAAAGATATAATCAAAATATAGATCACTAATTTTTCCTTTGCTAATTCAAATGCAAACGGTCACAATTATACTTCAAACACTATACTCTCCTCTTGAATCCTCACTACTTAGATTAAAATACACTATCAATCTTATTATATGAATCTCAATCTTTAATACATAGTCTAACAATGCCAAATGTTAAATCTTGAACACATTGACCTCATCTCATGGATTCTTACAACTTTGACCTGATGTGCTTCATCAATCTCCTCTATGTATCTTAGTTTTTAACAATGCTAAACAACTATAACTTTGACATCTTGAATTTAATACACATAATTGATCTCTATATATACAATCACCCATTGACCATTTATCCTTGGAAGAAGCTTGATCTTTATCTATGCTTAGCATTAAACATTGAACACTTGGCACCATCTCATTACTTCTTGAATTCTTGGAGAAATGCACTTGATTGATGCTGCTCAAACTTTAACTTGCACAAAAATGACAATGGGAACCTTTGCTTATCTTCTTAGAAGGCCAAATTTTCACAATTATATGTTTAGCTTCGCTCACTCTCATGTTCTCAAATTTGAACCATGTGACAAGATTCTCCTAGAACCCTCACATGTGTGATATATAAAAAAATTAAAATGCTCACTCTGATTTTTTGCCACAAAGCCAACTTTTTCAAAAACTTGTCTATAAGGTCAACTTTAAACATGCATATCTTTTGACATGTTTTAGTTATTAAACTAAAAGTTAGTGAAAATAAACTAGGCTCAAAACTAAATAAAGCCATATGATCACCTTCTCCTATAACATCCATATGTATGATATATATAACCATAAAAATACTTACTCAACTCTTTCTTACCTCATATGAATTTGGCCAAGTATGGGAAAATACTGTCAAACTACCTAAGAGCACAACTTTGCACTTGCATATCTTTTGATGCACTTCAGTGCATGATCTAAATTTTGTTACAAAATAACTAGGGACTAATGTGATCAAAACCATATGACAAACTCCCCCTGACTCATCCACACATGGTAATGTTGACATCATCAAACTACCTAGTCAGATTTTTTGCCTTTGGACCCAAAGTGTCTAGATAAAAACTATGGACTACCAGATGAATTCTACTTATACACACAAGAACTAAAAGCATGAAAACATATTAGGGACCTCTTTCACATCCTAAAATTATCATAATCATCCCTGAATATCTCTAACCATGCCAAAAATGAAGATCAAAATATCATTCTTCAAGCATACTAGAACAAGCACATTGCACACATTATCATTATCACATATAAAATCAAGGTTATTTATCCAATCACATAGACACATTCATGAAATCATCATAAAATCATTGATAAATATCCAACACCTCATCAATAGACATTGATAATTTATTTACTTTGAATAATACTTGCTCATAAATAACATGATGTTCACTTGGATTCGTACTCATCTCAAAACTTGCCTCAACCAGCACCTTTGTCTCTTCATTCTCAACATGACCAGACAATGAGAGTATTTGACACTCTTGAAATTACATATAATTCTACACCATATAAAAATTATTACTTGGACTTGTATACTCATTATGACTCACACTTACCACCTTTGGATTCTATGAGTTAACTTGCCTTTTTTCTTTTAGTCTTGGAGCCTGATTGAACCTATTCTAACTATTATTTCTCTCATTGTATAATATAACAATGTGACCTCCCTTTTTATATTTTAATCACATCATACCTTGAAATAAGTTCATTCTATCTTACCAAATTTGGATAAAATCTTACAATGTGTCCTAGTTCATAACAACTATAACATTTAATATTTATTAAAGGAAACTCATATTGCCTTACCTTATATGAAAAATATTTTGAAATGTGTCCCACATCATGAAATTTGAACCACTCAACCTTACTCAATCATTTTCATAGATGACCCCCATCATATTTCCATGAAAATTCATTTTTAATAGATCTATTGCATTCTCTAGCTCTATGACAAAATTGGTTACAAGTATAATAGTAACCATTAAAATTCACACACCTCATGTCATTTGGTTATTTGATCTAATTTATCTTCATTATTCTATCACATTAATTCATTGTCTAAATGTTTTTATTCAAAGGATGATCCACCTTTTTCTTATTCACATTCATATCAACTTGAGAAGCAAATTTGGGATGTTAATTAAAACCTAATCCATATGTCACTATATGACTTTTGACTCTTTAGAATATCATCAAAATGATTATAATTTTTATCAAACATGATAAATGATTTCACCTTTCTTTCATACTTCTCTAACTCATCTTTCAAAGATATAATCCCAGAAGCATACCTTGAACATTCATCTTCTTTATCTTTCAGGCTTGTAGATAGGATTTCTAATTGACGTCTGGGATGATTTACCATATCTTCATGATCCTTGGTGTCTTAATTAATTCTTGCCTCAAATACACTAAATTTATCCTCATAATATTTGAGTTGATAATTCATCTTCTTTTTAATCTTTAGTTCTTCAAGAGCATTTATCAAAGAAGTCTCATATTCCACCTCGTTTTTACCATCATCTGAATCACTACAAGTAGACTCCTTTTGATGTGATAAACTACCTTCCTTAGCCATGAACATAGCTTCACCTTTATGAAGACCACCATATTCATGATCATACTTTGATTCAATAACTTCACTCTCATTTGATGAGCTATAATATTCTTTGGTGTAGAGAATCTTCTTGTCCTTCAAGTACATCTTCTTGTTCTCAAACCTTTTGAATCCCTTTTTGATTTGATTAGGGCTAAATGATCCCTTACCATCATCATGACCTTGATCATTCTCTTCATCATCATCCTTTTTATACTTGTAAGGGTACATATTATTAAAATGTCCTATCTCTCCATAATTGAATCATTATAAGGGTAGTTTACCCTTATACTTGCCTAAACCTATTTTCAATTTTATTAAAATCAAAGAAATTAGTTGATCCTCATCTATATTAGAAATTTCATCCTCCTTGGGTTTCTTACCTTTTAAATTATTCTTTGGATTCATCTATGTCTTGAATTATACTTCTATATTTTGTGGTATATCATCATTCTTTCTCATCTCATAGGCAGTAAGGGTGCCATGAAATTGACCTATCTTCAACTAACTAAGATATAAAATTTATTCTATAGCAGATTCCTTTGGATCAAAATTGAGGGATAGAGACCTTAATACCTTTTGAACTAAAATACATATTCGATGTTCTCTCCAAGACTTCTGACGATGTTCATAATCTCATCAAATCTCTATAGAAAGGATGCCATATAATATTCTTCCTTCATCTTGAGACTTTCAAATTGCCTTGTGTGAGTTTGTAACTTAACAAGCTTGACCTTTGAATCTTCTTCATAAATTATTTGAATTTTTTACCATATCTATTTAGTAGATTTAAAATGGATTACCTTGGGGTATTCAATCTCTAAAATACCACAAGTAATAGTATTCATTACCTTGGAATCATTTTCAAACAAATTCTTATTGTAGCACTAGATGAAGGAGTAGTAGGAGTAACATAACCATCCACAATAGATTTTAATACATGAAACCCTAGGGACATAATTAAAATCCTCATCCTTGCACTCTAAAATTCATAATTGGATCCATTAAACATTGGTGATTTCTTAGTAGAGAAACCTCCTTGAGGATTACCCATATTGTACCTTGGATCACCTTCAAGCTATTAAGCCTTTACCAAAGGACTTGCTCTGATATCAATTGTTAGAGGTACAATCACTAAGAGGGAGGAGGGTGAATCAGTGAGCCAAGACATTACAAATTTAATTCTAAACATTTGAAATTATTTAAACAATCAACATATATCAAATTGATCAAGAAACATTAATAAGAGAGCTCAATCATTCAATGCATACACAAGATCAAACGCACAACACATAGTTATTATGAGAAACCCTCATGGGGAATAAAACCCACTCTCAAGCATAAAACACATAGAATAATATCCTATAATAAATTACAAAAAAGAGACTAGTCAGCTCCTTTAGACTAGAAAACCTTGATCATATCCTCCTGACCAAAGGCCTTTAGTGAAACACCTATTTCACAAGAAGCAACTAACCCTAAGGAAGATCAAGTCCTTTAGACCCTCTTTTGAAGACCTATACATTAGATATAATGTATTTAATAAATAATTATGGATATTTATTTTTTTAACACCTAAACAAACCCCCTTTCTATCTCATATAAGCCTCACACATAGGTATGTCATATTCTCTCTCCTTCCTCACTTAAACTATCCTCATATGCATAATTAAACCTCTTCACATATCTTAAAACTATAAGAACACTTTAATAACATCATAAACATGGCCAATAGGTCATACACATAGTCACCAATCTAATATGATCATTAATTCATCAACTGGACACTCTACCTCTCCTTCGCTCCATAACTCTCACATGCATCTTACACTAGTCTCATTCATAGGTCTAGAAACCAACACATTTTATTTCAATATATATGAATAGTTAATTAATTATCAAGTCCAAAATATTTATTTTTAGGCCATAATTCATGCCTTCAACCATTAAGGCATCTTACATGGGTCACACTTAAGCACAACTTTATTTCAAATAGGCCTAAGTCACTTTTAGGTCTTATGGAGACCCATTCAAATATTTGAAACTTTTTTGAGAAAAATAAGAACATAAGAGCACTTTAAAAAATAGTTGACCCATTCCACATGATCTATATGTCATCTTTAATTTCCAAAAACCATCACAATATTCTTATACTTAATCATGATTTGCTCAAACAACATCCTATACACACAGTCACCATGAATGAATACACAATCAAATTCTAAACCTTTGTTCATATTGCATACAATTGATAAAAACTTCATAATTCACAAAAATAATCCTTATGGAGTCTAAAACATGATATAGTAGATAATTCACCATTAAAATCAAAGCAACAATAAAATGATCTTAATTAATCTGCTCAAGTTAGTTGCAGAATAAACACAAACACATAGTCAAATTTGAAGCTCAATAAATTTGCCTATAAATACATTCGTACCTTAAAATTTATATTTCCATATGTGCCTTGGAGTCTTCTACAAATTCACTTCTTATTATAAGGGTTATATTTTTCATAGATTGAATTTTATGTCTCTAAAACTAGACACTGGTATTTCCTTTATTAAATTCAAATATTTGAATTCAAACGATCACAGTTAAACATCAAACACATTGATTGTATTTCATGTAGTCACATATTTAGATTAAGTTTTCACCATTTATACTCTTTGAACTTTAACACATAGTGAATCAATGCCTAAATTTTAAACTTCAACCCATTAATCTCATCTTGTGCAACCAATCAACTTTGACCTCATGCATTCTATTAATTTCTTTGAGATTGTCCTAGATTAAACAATGATAGAAAACTATAAGTTTGACCCCTTGAATTTAATGTTATCCATTGATCTATATTTGTATGATCACTTGTTCATCATTGATCCTTAGAAGACTTGATATTTATCTATGCACAATACTAAACATTGAACACCTAGTACCATCACACTGCTTCCTAACATCTTTGAGCAATGTGATCTATTTATGGTGTTCAAAATTTACCTTGTGAAAAATTGAATAAGTATGGGAACAATTTCTATTTTTATAAGAATCCAAACTTGAACCTCAGTAACTTTTACCTCACTCACTCACATGTTCTCAAATTTGGACCATATGATCTCCTCACATGGGAGAATCCAAGAATGTGTCTAAATTCTCATGAAGCCTTCAAATTTGTGAGATATTACAAAATTAATATTATCACTCATATTTTTCTACCACAGAGCCAATAATGTCAAAAATTACCTAGAAGGCTAACTTTGCAAACGCATATCTTTTGATACATTTCAATGCATGATTTAAAATGTAACACAAATCAACTAGGCTCAAAAATAAACAAATACATATGATCATGTTATTTTGAAACATCCACATATGTGAGATATTCCATCATCAAATTGCTTACTCAACTCTTTCTTGCCTCATGCAAATTTGGCTAAATATGGGAAAATAATGTCAAATTACCTAGGAGCCTATCTTTGCACTTGTATATCTTTTATTACACTTATATGCATGACATAAGATTTAATGCATAATAAATAGGAACTAATTTTATTAAAAAAAAATGGCCAACTCCCCTTAGCTCATCCACACATGGAAATGGTGATGTTAGTAAATTGCCTGCATAGATATTATCCACTAGATCCAAAATGTCTAGAAGAAAACAATGATCAACCAGATGAAATCCACTTATGCACATAACCACTAAATCCATATAAAACATCTTATATCACCCCTTGAACATGATCAATAATCCATACTCATCCATGAATATCTCTATCCATTTCAAAATTAAAGATCAACCAAGCCTCCTTCAAATATACTAGGAGAAGCACATTGCACCCTTCGTCATTGTCATTTAGGCTAACAAAGCAATTCATCCACTCACCAAGACACTTCTATGACATCAACATGATATCAATGACAACTCTCTAATAGTGATAACAATAGAGGTCCTCATATAGACCATCGTGGGAAAGTAAAGTAGTGAGAGTTTTCCATGTGTCATCATCCTACTAATACATGAACAAAAGAATAAACTAAAAAAAGACTTAGCTTAGTTATAATCAGAGTAAAGATACTCAAACACATATCCCTTAGCCACATAATAGATTAAAAAAATACATGAATACGAAGGCTAAAATCATAAAAAGAGACATTTGTCACATTTTGCTAAGAACCCAAGAATAGTTAAAAGAAACCACATGGAAATAAAATATAAGGAACTCAGTGTTATGAAATTGAAATTAAAAAATAGATGAATAATGGAGTGAAATACATTGTTTTCATTGATTCACATGAATTGGAGGACTAATACATTAAATTCTCATGGCCAACACATACAAAGAAATATAATTTGAACTACCATATCCAATATAATCACATTTCCTTATAGTTATCAAGTGAAAATTTTAAATTTATAAATTTGTTATGACCAATATATTACACACTCATCATATAAAAAACATTTTATACACACAACTTCAATGGCCTCCTCATTTTATAATCGAACTTATTTTGCATACTCAATTGTAGGACTAAGTACACTGAAATAACTTTTGATTCGATAACTCTCAAAATTAATTTCAAACATTAATCCATTATATAGGAAGAGGTTGATGTAGTTGATCCATACACATCTGAAGACCATCTTTTTATTTTCACATGGAGGTAAAAGGAGGACTTACTATCAATAAAATTGGCTTGTCTACATATAGTTATAACAAAACCAGAGGTAATGCCCTACATTGACTTGTTGTTTGATTTATTTGTGCATTAGAAAATATTTGGGAAAATATTACATTTTAGCCTTAGAAAGACTCCAACATCATACATAAGTGGAAATTAGTTTTAGAGATACTTAAAACTTTTGCCAAAAATGACCTATAGGTAGGACATGGTTGATTCATGGCTCCTCTCAAACAACATCCACATCAATTTGAAATAATGGGTTGGAAACTAAATTAGATTTTTAATTTAGGCACATACTTATTCTATTCCTATTTTGTCTTCATACCATAGGCAAGAATTTCCATGACCCTACTGAATTGAACATATAGTTTATCAACCATATATTATGTCAATGATATATGGGTCATATTTCTCGACATTATCCTAACATCCAAAGAATTCATAGCCTTGTAAGAGATATTTATCTCTAATATGATTATATGAATAAAAAATATAAGAATATTCCTAGATGGTAACTTATATATGATGTCATATGTGGTAGATGTTATGATTGAAAAAATACACTCAACGTATGAAGAATCTTGACAACCATCTATAAAATACCCAAATAACATGATTTGTGATGAATTTAATGTCCTTAATGTGCATAGATTTAGAAATCAAATGAAAAGGTTGAAAAATTCCATTTACCCCATGGTGTACCATTCCATATAGGATAATAACATGCCCATACTATTAGATCCTCTAAAAAATACTATAAAAAATGCACTATAATGACGATAGAATGTACCAAAACACACTCTTTATACTTACCCAAAATGGTTTTTGAAAATTAATCAAGTAGTAAATTGTTTCTCAATTAGTTAATAGTGTTTAATTTGAGCTACAACGGTCTAAGCAAGCATGTGTCCACCCAGCCCCTCACATCATTGGTCGAATGTAATATATAAGGTGGGATCACTTATATTCTATTAGAAAAATAATTATGCATTATGATTGAAATGGAAAAATTTTAAGCATTGGGAGTCTAGGAAGAATGTCAATGAGAATATGAAGAGATATGAAACAAAGGTCAAAATCAACTATGATTACCAATTCTATAATCATGACCATATTTTCATGAATGTAGAAGATGACACTAACGTTGTTATCAGAATGAGAAGGGTATACATGTCAATTATTATAGAACAAAGGATCCAATATAATCCTATAATTACATATGAAGATGTAAAATGGATTGAAGAAGAATAATGTATTTATAAACCTATTCATGGACCTCCTCCTCACATATAAGTAGACATAAAAAACAATCCATCTCATCTAGGGAAGCTAATATTGAAGGAATAATTGATATTGTTCTAAGATCCCCCAGATATGTATTTGTTGGTGCTTATCCTCAAAACATAGATACTGTGGAGAGCCATGCAAGTCCTAATACAAATGGTGGGTTATTTTCTATGCTACCACCACATCTATTAACTATAGCACATCAAGTAAGTTTTTTTGATTTCTTGTATTATTTTTCCATTTCTTCTCCTTCGAGGTCAACACCTATCATAATAACACCACTAGTAGTAATTACATAGTATCGTATGTGTCCATATTGACCTCTCATAATTCCTTAGTGGTCACTCAACTTCATTACCACCTATTACTACTAAAATACATACATATCCCACTTCAAAATGTATAGGGACAACCCCTATGACTTATAAGCCACTAGTTACCTATAAAGGAATCCCAAGACTCTTATTTCACCATAAAAGGTATAAGTAAGGGAAATAGGTATAGGTTTCCTAGGAGAGGGATATTAAAATAAAGGGTAGAAAAAAATTAGACCCTATTCAAATTTATGATAGTATATAA
>JARHVA010007456.1:225000-247500 GCA_037957365.1 Torreya grandis
CTACTTCATTACCACCTATTACTACTATAATATCTACATCTCCCACTTTACCTTCAATAGAGTTAGACTCTATTATTAATAAACCAACAATCACCTATAAAAGAAAGACCAAGACTCCTATTTCACCACAAAAGATGTAAGTATAAGGAGATCATACATAGGTTCCTAGGGAAATGGATGATAGAAGCAAGGGTAGGAAAATATGATTTGGGTCCTATTTAAATTTATGATAGTGAAGAAGATGAGAAAATATGGGCAACTGAAGATGATTGGGTTTATATGATAGACACCAAGGAAACATAGTCATTTAGTGAAACAACTGAAACAGATGAAGAATATGAATGGATCACTAAAGAAATTACTCAATCATGAGGAACTAATATATTAGGTGAATATAAGGAGGTTGATTAAGGAGATGTTAACCTATTAGCCACTAAATTATTGCTAGATAAAAAGGTATATGTAGAAGGGGATGTAGATCAAAGTTACAAACCTAAGCATAGGGGCCATCATCAACTACCCCCCATGTTCTCCATCTTAGGACTAAAAAATGACAATTTCAAAAACTAATACCCCAACTCCTCCCTATAAAATTATAAGTGCAACAATATCTCATTATTTTATATCTTCCTTAATTTTTATTGCTACAAATGGGGTTTTATATATTACTCATTTTTTACATTCTTCGAGTGAAACAAATAATACTCAAGTGGTTACAATGCCAATTTTGACCATCATATCCTAGTTTTCTACTATGGGTCCTCTTACAAGTACCATTACTACTAGGATTGCATATAAATTAGTCATAAATTATTTTCAAAATATACTTAACACCCTAATTACACATTCATTATGGGGTGAAACCAACCCTCAGTCTCCCACAACATCAATGATATTACATTTTAAATTCTTGGTGTCTACCTCCATTTTTGATTCACCACTCACACCCCCAAGTTGTCTACAGAATTGTGAATACCCATTAGCCAATTTTCTCATACATATTCCCCTAAAAGTTTAGTGCATAGGGAATATGGGAATACCAAATACATAATAGATATACCAACACAAAATTAGGTCACTGGATGGAGGAAGGCCATACCTATTTTCCCTATAGTAGGTACATATTCTCACATAATTATACATCTTTGAGGGTAATAATATTACATTACTATGAATAGATAGTAATAAAAATAGGTAGATTAACAAATTTTATTGAGCATTCCTCTATAGATTAAACAATTGTGATAGGAGGAAGTAGAGAGGAATGACATAGTGATTGATAAGCAACCAATAGTTAAGTTAAAATTTTATAGAAAAACTAATACCTTTAAGAAGGTTAAAGGAAAGACTATGGTTGTAGAAGGAGAACAAGTTGAGTTGGAATAGAGAGAAGATGTATTCTCACTAATAAAGAGAATAAAATTAAACATTTCTAAACTAGATAGATACATGGAAGACCCTTAAATTTTTGTGGATGTTATCAGAGGAATGATTAAGGAAGTGTTTAAAAGCTATGAACAATATATTCAAAGGTCATAAGAGAGGAACACTATTTAGGATCCTAAGGAGATAATAAATAACTTATAAAGGGTAGTTGAGAAGCTCTATAACACCATTAATTTAATAAGTTCTGCTAAGACCACATCATAACCAAAGTGTGGCTATATACTTAAATTATTCAGTAAATTTAAGGATATAGATGGTAAGCTCACTTCCTAAGCTAATATACTAGAAATAAGGCATATTCCAACTTAAACCTAATAAAAATAATAAAATATGCATGGGCCTATATTTATGTTGCTATCAAGAGGGATGGCCTAATTGAATGGTATCAAGAGATTATAACTTTGGTGAAATAATCAATGAATCAAGAAAAATAATTAGTAGCCATTTTGAAATATATGATGGTTATTGAGGTAATCATTCTTATTAAGAAATTAATTCCTAATCCCATTTTTGTGAATCTTCTTAGAGTTGTGGATGACAACTTTTGAGCTGAAATTGAAGTCACAATATATATAACGAATGATGAAATTATGCAATTAGTGAATTTATATAGGGATAAAATTATAAAAACTAAGACACTTCATGTGGAGGTCAAAGCTGTATTAGTCAAAAATAATAATTTAAGGGATAATATCCCATAATTTTAAAAATGACCATTGATTTATTTTGAAGCAATTGATATTGACTTCTAGGCTAGCTATAAGTTATATATACAAATAAAATTATAAAAGTAGTCAAATTAAATAATAAGGAAACTATTAACACCTCTTCAAGGTAGTTATTCTATGATATACACTACTACTAACTCAAATAGGGATAGCATATGTGCCACATCTAATATTCACTACTACAACTACATGAGTGATAATTTGTAGCATATTTATAGTGATCATGTAATTTTCCAATCGTAAGTCAAGTTATGATAATAGTTTCATCCACTTAATTTCTTATAACTTTTAACTAAACATTTTCTTCTTCCAATAATACCACATCAGTACCTTCTTATAATGTATATTTATTTTCATTATTCAAATATATTTGGAATTATTAGTTCTTAACATGTTTGGCACATGTGTTTACATATATACGTGCACGGGCATGCACACGTGTGCACGCACGCACTCACACACACACACACACACACACACACACACACACACACACACACACACACACACACACACACACACACACACACACACACACACACACACACACACACACACACACACACACACACACACACACACACATTATATTTTAGTCAAAGAATTTTGTCCTAGGCATACACCATTATATATGCATGATTTTAATGAAAATTGACATAATTTTATATTTTTAGACATGCACTTTTAGACTTTACTTGAGAGATAAGGCATCCCCATACCAAGATTATATATATTTGTATCCTTTAGATCCCAAAGGGAGGATAATTTTGGAAATTAAGATTATTAGGAAATTCTTAGTAAAGTTATACAATTGGTATTGGTGTGAAAATCTTAATTCTTATCCAAAACTATGGATTTTTTTGTAATTTATCATTTTGGTATCTTAGTTTATTTCTTGTGCATGAATTTTATTTTCAATATAATTATTCATTTTGTGCTATTGCTAATCTAAATGCCTTTTGTGTATTAATAATAATCCCCTTTGCATATTTTCTAATTTAATATTATAAATTAGACAATATTTGATTACATATGCTTAAGATTACTATATTTATTATTTATTTATACTTCTAACTATTCTTGATTTTTCATGTGCTTTTAGGATCTTGCAACAAAATTTGGTTTTTGATTATTTATCCAACCTTTAGTTTAAGTGATTGCTTAGAAAGGTTTCATCTTGTGTGGTTCATAGGGCTTATGTTATACCTTACCTTCCCATAATTTTGAGATTATTTTGGTCATAACCACCTTAGGTTAGATCCATAATCAATACACACATTTAAAGGAAGTTTAGATTCATCTGTATCTAAACCCATTCATGATAAACAAACTACGTCACTCAACATTATTCCACCAATAAGCTATATAAAAAAATCAAATACAACAAAACTCATGCCTTGAAGTGAATCCTAATTCATAAATCCTAAAAGGATATAGGATACATCATAAGGTTATCTAGTGTGCATAAAATCCACATCAATAAATACACACATTGATTTTCCCAAAGTAGGTAGGATGTGGGAAAAATATCCTGGAAAGCTACAGGATTGGATTTGAGAATGATTTATCACTTTGATGAAGACGTAAGATATATTATATTGAAATATGGTGAAAGATATAAGGTTGGATTAGATGGAAGGCTGATTTATTGATTTATAAGAATATATGAAGGATTTAACATATTTCATAGATTAAGGATGATATGGTCACATTGATGGATGATATGAGGTTGATATGATGAATGGAAATGTATGTTTGAATGTGTAATGAATTTTTAATAATGAATAAACTACATAAGAATAGGTTCATGAGGATTCTATAATATTAAAATAATGAATAAATAATGACATGATTATATTTTAAGAGAATTGGATAAATCCTAAATTAGATAAGAGTTACAACAATGTGGTGTATAAAGATGTAAGCCACAAGAATAATTATAGATATGCATGGTTAGTTAGAAAAAATTAAAAATATAAATATGAATAATAATGGTGAATGGTGGTGGTTGATCTAACCTTATAAAATCCATGTAACCAAGCACTTCATACATAGTCCAAATGGACCTTAGGTCAATGTATATTTCTCAAGAAGGGTGGAACGTAATGAGAAATTACTAGATATTATGCATAATTTTCCAAATATTTATGAGATTATTGGATTGTTAATTATAATGTTTAGAAATTGGGGATTATGATAGTTGAGTTGACCTCAGAAATTCCATGTGATTGAGTGCTACCTATATTGTCCAAATAGACCTCGAGCTGATGTAGTTATCCCAAATGAGGGAGGAATGTGAAGAGGAAAAGATGATGAAAATTGGAATTATGGTGGTTGAGTTGACCTCAAAAATACCATGTGACTGAGTGTTGCATACATCATCTAAATAGACATATTTCCATTTTAGTTCTCTAGAAAAAGAAGGAATATTATGGGAAATAATGAGACATATATGCTGACAAATATCAAAGAGGGATGAGATTATTTTATTTGAAGATATAAATTTTCAAAGGGATAAATAGGTGACTTCACATGTATCCACATATATTTTGATACATGAGTTTTGTTATTTAAGATGATATTATACACATTGATATAAAACACCATAATTACTTAGTCATGGTGTGCATAAGGACTAACCCATGATCCAGTAGACAAATGACAAAAACACACCATGATATGGGAAAATAAGTATGTCACTATTTCCATGGATGGGTTAAAGTAAATGAACTTGATAAGAGGCATAATGATATGGAAAAACCATCATGACCCTATTGCCACACACATGCAAAATGACTCAAGGCACAATGGGAAAAGTAAACAAACAAGTAAGAAAGCAAACACATAAACTTGAAAATAAAATCAAGAAAAAACATCCTATCATTATTCAAGTTAAAATACAAATGAAAAGGATAATTTATATTGATAGATTAATGGTTGTCCCAAGTAGGTATACATTAAAGGTAATGGATTTAGAATAAAACATCCTGAAATAAATTTCACACATTTATTTTCCCGGAACAATGTGAAAGTTACAATCTTGGATTAATAATTTTACCCAATTAAGTCAAATGTGGGAATGAAATATCTTGAAAAGAGATGGATTGATGAATGAAAAATTATGAAGGATTATTCACTAGATTTAAGACAAGGTAAAAAAATTGGAATGTGTGGATATATTAGATATTTTTATCCATCTCTATTTTTTTTGACATTTTGGATTATCTAGTGTTTTAGGATTTTTTATTATTTTTTGATGTTTATGATTATTTGACAAGGGATAATATAAAATAAACATCTTCTATCACCTCTATGGAAGATGATAGTGGATGGATGGAATTTATGAAAATGTTTGATGAAATTGGATGATAATGGGAATGGATTAGAGATTATCAATAACCATGTTACCTATCAACCAAATATCCTATCGTCAAAGTGTCATTCAAAATATATGCCAAGATGGTTGCTGGATAATTTTCAATAATTATTCTAATTACTTATTCATGTCAAAATGAGAATAATGAATATACATGATAGGATGGATAAATATGCTTACATAATGAATATTTAAATGGCCAAGAGGGATGGATTTACACATGATGATAGAAACATGGTTTTAATCATGTTACTTTCCCAAGGTACCATATGGATGGTTTTTAACATTATAATTAATATTTTTATTTCTCTTTTGATTTTTGATTTACTCATTTTTTTTTATTTTTTATCATCTCAACTCATTAGAGGATTATGAAATGTATAATATTTTCCCTTTAATATTTCAAGTATATGTTCTACATATGTCATCATGATAATTTTTTATTTCTATATTTCATTCATCTAAATTTATCAATATGTTATCATATCACATACAATAGAGGGTGATACCAATGAGGGTGAAGTAGAAGTTTCATTGGATGGACAATGTTTATTGATTAATTAAAGGATGGGGAGGGATGTGATCATGATGTGAAGGGGAAATGGGACCAAAAATATCATATTCAATGAGACTGAGAGTATGTTATATTGTTATGTTTTATGTATTTGATTTTATACTAGTGGTGTTTATAACTTTAATGCGTTATTATCTTGAGTCTATGATAACTCAAGAGGGAAATCAATTCTTTTTATTTTGCTAATTTTCAATTTTATTTTAGTCGAATAGTTATTCAAAGAGATTTTCATTAAGGGAATTGAATTCTTGAATATTTTAATTTTTATTTTCATTGTTTTGTAGTGCTTCAAACAAGGTTTCACATGAGGAATTTTATTCTAGACTTTTAGGATTTTGACTTTGACTTAACTGAAGAACATCAAACAAGGTTTCACTAGTTGATGTTGATTTTAGATTTTGTTTTTTTAATTTTCTTGTAGTGCCTAGAAAATGGTTTAACTAGGGGATGTTGAATTTTTATTTTTATTTGATAATTTTTTGGATTCATATTTATTAAGAAATTCTTTCTATTCCCCATGAGGTAATTATTCAACTTCATTATCTTTTATCTAGATGCTAATCATGAATTTTATTGTGGAAAGAAAGTAATGACAAGGGATTTATCAGTCCCAATAAAAAAACATAGATATTGAATTAGAAATGGTGAACAAGATCATTGGTATTGATAATAGGATGGGTTTTAACATGGTCCTTGTAGGGACTATAAATAAATACTATTACAATGTTAGACAAGGCTTCCTCAGAAAATATGGAAGTGTCATGAACATATTTATGTGTAATTTTAGATGGCTTGAATTTGTTGTCATGAGAAAATTTGTGTGCATATACATCAATAGGATTAATAATTATCTATTCATGGAGACCAAAACCTTTCTAATTTTAGTTCATGCTTTCAAGGATTCTACATGCATTTGGATATTTTCTTCCTAAAAATAATCAATGAAGTTGTATATATGTAACCATGTTTATTTATTCATTTATCCTTCTATAAGGAATATAGATATAATAAATGTTATCATGATGAATTTATAGGATGTTGATGTTGATGTTGGGTTTGATTTTGATGTTGTTATTGATTTGTTATGTAGGATAAACATGTCCACATGGATGGTGTTTTGATGTTTTTTATCTAAAATTATTGATGTGACTTGGGTAATGTGGTATTTTATGCTATAAGGTTTTGTATATGATGCAAGATGGGGTGATAGGCTAAGGATGGTATTATCAAAGATGAGCTCATCAAGGACTAGTGGTTTCTTTAAGATAGGTTGGTTAAATAAAGGCTAATGAAGGATGGGTAATTAGTGAATCCATGGTTCATCATGTATTGATGCATAAAAAAGGGTATTTCATTAAGTATGTTTTCCCAATGATTGTTTGGGATTAAAAAAAATGAGAAATTAAAAAAAATCTATTTGAAATAAGTTGTGGGGTTGTATCCATATAACCATATTTTATTAATGTTGTTTATTTATTATTTTGTAAGGAAGTCAAATATGATAAATGATGTATATTTGAATTGACAGTATGTTTATGATGATGTTGGGTTTGATTCCTATGTTGATGTTGATTTTTTATGTAGGATGGGCCTATCCACATGGAAGGCATTTTGATGCTTCTTGTCTACAAGTATTTTTATCACTTTGGTCTTGTACTTTTGGGTTTTGGATTATATGTTATGTGATGTGAGATGGGGTGATAGGCCAAAGATGGTGTTGTCAAACATGGGTTCATCAAGGACTAGCATTTCATTGAAGACATATTTCTAAAAGAGATGCTAACCAAGGATGGGTAATTGGTGAAGTGGTGGCTTAGTGAGGATTGAATCATCAACGATGGGTTATTCATCAAATATGGGTAGGAAAATAATGGTTTTATATTGGACAAATATAGGTGATTCAAAGAAATGAATTCATCTAAGATGGATTGACCTAAGATAGAGTGGTTGTATTAACTTTTACATAAATTTTGAAGAGTCTAATGGTGATTTGGTAAGGTATATGGGCATATTCCTAATGTATGGTTCTCAGAATTAGAAGTAATATGTTCTCCCAATGAAAAATTTACTTGTAAGGGTGATGTTATAATATAATTATATTATCATATTTTATGTGTCTCTAAGGCTGTATGGGTGTTTGATATTATATTTTTTGATGGTTGTTACTCACATGAATTATATATTGGAATAGTGGATGAAGATCCATGAAGGAATGTTAGGTAGGATAATTTTTGGCTAAGATATAAAATTTTATATATCATGTTCTAGGTTATATATATAGTTGATATAATAATTTTAAGATTGTGGATTAATTAAGATTCAACCCAAATGGATTTTGATATGTCATGAGTCAAATCATGTATTGGATAAACTCTTCTCACTTCACATACTACTTAAAATGAATTTGCTTAGCCAGTAGTGATAACTCATTCCCAATTTAAATACCCAAATTGGATATGTGATTGGTCCTTATGATGGGGGATAAAATTAAAGTCACCACACACTAAGGAATCATGCTTGTTTATTAATATCCAAGTCATGTAGCCAAAAAAAGTCAAGCTGAGTTATTTCTGATCCTTAGTGTACCATAAAGGGAAAGAGGAGAGCATACAAAGTTTTCACTTCAAGGGAAGAAAACTAAAACCCTTTTGGTCAACTAGGATCCAAAAAATTATTAAGAGGATAATATAAATTCTTAAGTTATCAAACAAAATTACATGAAATAATCAAATAATTTATTTTAAAACACCAAATTTGAAGTTTTTGTATGTGTTTTGAGGAAAGAAAATCAAGTGTTATAAATGGTTCTTTATTTGGTTTTTATATTTTATGGGTGAAAAATTATAAGTAAATAGATTAGTAGTCTTATGTTTAGACTTTGAAAAACATATAAAATAGGCAAGTGTGTTAATTTTTAGACTGTCAGCAATTCTACCAATTCACATTATGATTATATCAATAAGTAGGGAAATTACTGATATACAGGGAAATTTTATTGACCTATAAAAAATAAAAACCACATTTTCAATAATCAATGATATGTTTCACTACTAACAACATTTAAAATAAAATAACCATGTTTATGCCAATAAAATAAAAATAAAAACTAAAAAATAGAAATGAATTTTTTGCCAAAGCTAATAATTATTATTTTTTAATTAGAATGTTTCCATCGAATAATATCACATTTCCATTGAACCTAAAAAATGGATAGTCAAAAATTAGAAATGATTCCACTAAAGTAAACCATGTTACTACCAAATATCATAGCCATATCTATGATCTCTATCAGGTTTCCACCAAACCTATAAAAGAGAAATCAACATTTATAAATGATTGCCACCATACACCAGATTTCTCCCAATGAATAGAATGATCTCAATGTTCCATACAAACATAAATAGAGAGATATAATACATTTTATCTAATATATACATTATTTATATAATTATAGTACATTTATCCCATTCTATTGGTCATTTATACTAATACATAGTAAAGGTTATATCCATAGACTATTTACATTTTTGCCACTTTGTATAATGTTTAAGACACTTTCTCTCACATTTCTATCATTACATATATCATTTCCACCTTGAGTCTCAGAATGAGGATTTGTAATATTTTTAATGAAATGTGTAGAATTTTAGTTAAAATTGATACTAATTTATATCCTAAAAATATGATTACAAGATATAAAAGTTTATTATGGGTAACATGCTCCCACCAGTCATGACAAATATATTCCTAGGTATAATAGTTTTATTACTTACTTGAGATATATATTCCTAGGTATAATAGTTTTAGATTTTTTTCAATAGCTTCCATGGTATTTCTTAATATTATACTAATAATTTTAGATAATAATGAATTTCCTTTATATATATATATATATATATATATATATATATATATATATATATATATATATATATATATATATATATATATATATATATATATATATATATATATATATATATATATATATAAAGGAAATTCATTATTATCTAGAATTATTAGTATAATATAAAGAAATACCATGGAAGCTATTGAAAAAAATCTAAAACTATTATACCTAGGAATATATATCTCAAGGAAGTAATAAAATGTTATAACTTTGATATTAATAAAAAACATGTGCTCCTCTCTTAGACTCAATGTTTCTCAAATGGAAGTAAATGAAATCCTCTTGTTGGATGCACATGATAAAATAAACATCATATCTGATTTTTAAATGGATAATTTAGATTCAGTAATTGATTGGATCGATGCATGATTGTCTTTAGAAAAGGGTAGAACTTTGTATCATTAAGGCTTGCCAAGGATCAAGGTGGAGCCCTTTATATATATATATATATATATATATATATATATATATATATATATATATATATATATATATATATATATATATATATATATATATATATATATATATATTTTAATAGATGTGTATTATCTATCTTGGATCAATATTTATGGTTGAGGATTAGTCCTCCTCTCCATTAATATAGGAAGTGGAGGGTACAAAAAAGAGGGATGAAGTGTGAAAGAGGAAGAATTGATGAAGCATGACATATGCCATGCCTTGTTGAAAAAGGGATTGCATGGGGATTATAAATGAATTAAAAATTAATTTATGGGAGAATGTGAAGAAAATAGGATTTATTTATTTATTTATGAAAATAGGGATATTATAAATTACATGGATTTTAATATTAAAATAATATTAGATAAATAATTGAGATTCATTAATTAATAAAAAATGTTGTGGATTTTATGCAAAAGAATGTAATATGGATTAAATATTTAGTTAATTAGGGATGGGTGGTAGAGGGGAGGGGTGATGAATATTTATTATAATAAATATGGTGATGATAATATAATAATGAGGAGGAATGAAAATTTGATGTTATCATGGATTATTAAGATAGTTAAAATTGACATGAAATGTCCAATTCTACATGATTACACATGTCAAAGAAGATATTTTTAACTTATATTTTGTGAATGCCTTGATATTTTTTACTATGTTGTAGTTTTGAATGCCTTTATATAAATTTATGTAAACTTAGGAATCATACTTAAGGCACATGCACTATTTAACATAATGTAAAAAAATATTCTTATCATTTTTTATTATTTAACTATTTTCCTCTCCATGGTTCAGAGCCCTCCTAGCCATGGTGATAGTTTTTTTGTAATAATTTTTTTTTCTATCCCTCCCAACCATGGTGACAAAAAATAAAATTCTCACCATGGTTTGGATCCCTCTAAACCATAGAGAGGAAAAACATTTCAATCTTCATGGTTTGAAGGGACCCTCACCATAGTGGGAAAAATTAATATTCTCACCATACTTAAGATCCCTCCTAGCCATAGACATATATATTTTTAAAATTTAATCTAAATATGGTTGGGAGGGATCCAAACCATTGTGAGTAAGGTGTTGAGGAGCCTTCTTTGAATTTACTTATGTGTGACGTGCTAATTTTTAAGATGTTGTAGTTGTCTATGCATTGTTAATTTTTAAGATGTTTTATTTATGAATAGCTTTCTATAAATGTATGTAAAATTAATAAGAAAACTTAAATATAAAAATAACTAAGCCATATTTAACATTGATAGTAGTCCACAAGACCACATTCTCTTTAAGAATTTATGTTAAAATTTATTAAAACCTAATGAATAACACAATTTTGTGAATATCACGTGAGGAATTTCTAAACATATATATCATAGAACACTCTTTCAATTTTGTTTTTTTTTATGTCCATACCTTGATCTAAATTTCCCCATTCTATGGATGTAGAATTAATACTTACATGTACTAGTTTCATAAGATGAATGTCTAGTGAATCCTTGTGTTAACCTTATATAAATTATCTCATAATACTTAGATTATGATTTAAAATTGATGAATTTGGTAATTTTATTTCATAATTATAATTTAAGTGTTGGATATGTGCCCAAAACACATGAAACCACAACATTTTAAAAAACACATCTTTCCATGATGCTTTTATGGATGTCTATATCAAGTCACAAAGATATTATTAGGGATCATGATGTAAGTATTATGTAAATGTTGAATTGATTAGGTTTCATGCATATTCATTCTATTTTTTCAAAAAAATTCTTAGTACATGAGCCATTATCTATTTATTTCATGTCATTCAATACCTTATGTTTTGATTTCATTAATAGGTATTGTTGGAATCCATAGTCATTTATAAAATCTATATATTTGGTTTTATAATATGTTTAAATTTACTCAAAGGTTGTGTAATTTTTTAATATTGCATACATTATGAATTTTTGTATGAATATTACAACATGGTTCACTAATGTTGAAGTTTAGGACTTCCTTATGAGAGAAATAAGAATCCAAATGGTTATCCAATAATTCACTATTATTGGTTTTAGGCATATTGAGATATAATTTAAACAAGAAATTGAAGTGCTTATAACTATGATAAACTAAACCTTTATGATTGTTGTGATTGCCTTGTTATACATCTATAAAAAACTTGGAAGACTATTGAAGGCACATAAATTATTTGATAAAATGAAAAATAATATTAAAGAAACATCTTATAAAATATTTAATTTTCCTTAAATATTTTTCCATCTTTTCCCTAGATTTATAACATTTAAAATGGCTAAATTCATTTTTCATACTCTATAATCATATATTTTAACATATGAATACATTAAAATTTTAACTATGCATGTAAAAGAAGATATTTTTAATATATTTTAGTTGTAAATAAATTTATATACATGAATGAAAAATGTAGAATCATAGATAAGACACATGTAATATTTAATAAAATGTAAATAAATTCATTTTACCATCTCTGATAGTTTTAATTTTAACCATGAAATAAAAATTTATTTTTTATACATAATTTTACAAATAAAAACTTAATACACACATATGACAAGATAAAATTGTTTATTGTATGCTTAAAAAGTGTTTTATGATTTGATTGAAAGAGGTGTCTTCACATGTAATTTTCCCCTGGCATGGTTTGGAGGTATCCCAACCATGGAGAGTATATATTCTATGATTGTATAAGATGAAATTTAATCCATTTTAATAATAAAACTAATACCATTATAAGGTTGAATTAATTTCTACAACACACAAATGATGACAACACTCATTAGTGTACTTACTATATTCAACATATACACCCATTTTTATACAATGGGTACTAAATTTAGTACCATAATAGGTTATTTGATTTTATTTATTTATTCAGTATTATAATTTGGCATGAGGGGTATAGAGGGCCATATATTTCATTTATTTATTTAGTACCATAATAGGAAATTTAAAAAATAATTTTATTTATTCATTAATTATTTTAATTTCGCATGAGGGGTATAGAGGACCATATATTAGACACCAAGGCATTTCTAATTGTAGATACCAAAGAAACCTAAAACCAGACTCGATAGTGATGGCACAAACACATTAAAAAAATATAACAATAAAAAATGTAAGAGAATGAAATTGGTACAATAAAACAAAACTAAAATCATATGAGAACTATGAAATATAGGGTGATTTTTATGCCTATAATTTCATTAACACATTGCCTAGGCCATAGATTCAGATACAAGTATGTGACTTTGAGTTTTTATTATAATTGCTCTTGAAAATCCAAAGTGCAAACTAAAATAGGGTATTTATATTTATATGCATCTGTAAATATTGAAAGACATTAATATTTATAGAATTAACTTTAAATATTAAATTAACATGTGTATATGACAAAATTGGATATTGTAAAATTTGAAAAATAAAAACACAGAAGTTTGAAAGGTATATTTGTTTTTATTTGCTTAAACTAATATAGTTATTGTATTCTATTAAGAATATTTTTTTAAAGTATAAAGACAAATAACAAGATAAAATACTATGAATTTTAAGAAATTAACTAAAATATCAATCCCATTGCAAGGTCCAAGTCATAACTACAATTCAAAAATAAAAATATGATACAAAAAAGAAATTATCAAGGCATAGAAAATAAAATTCTAAGATATCTCCTCAAAAAATATATCACAATGGTTAGGATCAATCCCAAACATGGAGATCACAAAGATTTTTTTTCCATCTCCATAGTTTGGAGTTCTCCAAAGCATGCTGATAATGTGTTTTTTATCAGCATGGTTGAGAGCCCTTCCAACCATGGTGATGGAAAAAAATGTTGTATCTTCTCCATGGTAATGGGATATCCCAAAAATTATGAAAATTATTTTTTATAACCATGGTTGGGATCCATTCAAGCCATGGAGAGGACAAAGTAAAATTTTCCCTCTCATTGGTTGGGAGGGCTACTAACAATGGTGAAAAGTTTTTTTTATTTTACCATGGCTAGGGTTCATCTCAACCATGTACAGGATAAAAGTTACCCATTACATTGTTTAGAGGTATCCCAAAAATTTAGAGGGAAACTCTTAATCATAGAGTATAAAAAACATAACCTCTCCATGGTTTGGAGGGATCCCAACCATGGTGACAACAACTAATAATTTAATTTCAGATTGACCAAAATGCTAAATTTTTTAATCAATTTATGTAATATTTAATATTATTTAATCATATATATATGTAATTTAAACACGAGTAATCATACATATTAATTCATTTTTATCTTCCTAATAGTAAGCATATGTAAATTTAGGGTTACCATCCCTTTAATAATTTATATAGGAATCCTTTCCTACTTAAAGTAAGTGGTCCTTATGACCATTCAAGGATAAAGTTAATATGGTAGAACAATGATAGGGTTGATACCTCACCTAGGATAAAATACAAAAAGGCTGTTTTATTAAGCTAAAGGTCCAATTTACCTGATACAAAAACATTATCAACATATTTATTCCAATACTAAAGACACTAGGTATATGGTGTGTTCATTACCAAAGGTGCCTACATAGAAATAGTTCTTAGTAGATTTATTTTACTCTAAATAATATTTAAATATCAACAATGGTTTCAAGTATAACTCATGATTCCATGTAAATGATAATATATATAATAATTAACTGAATTGAAGTTTTGGGAAAGTTTCCATATTTATCCACAATTTTACTCTACACATGTTTTAAGAAATAATAAACTATAATTTATTGGGATTAGTATATTAATTTTTTTATTATTGTAAAAAAAAAATACTTAACCATCATATCATCAAGTGTAAATGACATTATGAAACAAAGTGGACATAATAACACATCTAAGGATTTAAGTTTAGTATGAAATACCATTGTGAGCTTGAAAAATATTTTCATAAGGTTTAATGCCATAAATTACCCCTAATTATTTTATCTTGGAACACAAATTAGAAATACATGTCTTAATAATAAGGAGATATACCATGAACAATAAGTAATAGTACTAGATATTAAGTCTAAAATAAAATCATGTTTATAAAATTAAAAATGTGAATAAGGATAATAGTTGCACTACTTATTTACCTAAATAAAAATTTAGTTTTATCATTTAAAAACACATAATATATTCTATAAGGAGAGAAAGATAAGGAAAGATACTACTTTTTGAGATTTAATTCATTACCCACGATATTTTAGCAATTCAAAAAAAATTCCAATTTAGTATTAGGTATTTAGAATATTTTATTTTAAATAAATGTAAAAAATGTCAACATAAAAATAATAAATAGTTAAATGTGTTATTTAAGGCATAAATGACTTCATTATCCATTGAAAACATTTAATGTACAAAGTATCTTCTAAATAACACCTAATTTATATTAATATTACGAATTCTAATGTTTCTTTTGGGTTTTTTGCTTGATATATTCATATCGACTCAAAACTATCCTAGGGTGATCTACATAAGTGAAAAAATGTCAATATTCTAATTCATATGTTATTTGGGATTCTGAGTGGAGCATTATAAGATGGTTTATTTAATGACATAGTTATGGATCCAAGTGGTAATGTTATTTATCTTTGTAGTATATATATGGATACATCTTAGTGATTCATATAAGACATCTATTTAAGGGATAATTTTATATTTTTATAGGTCAAAGTCTCATGGAAAATTATTAGTGTAAAGCTAAATTTTATCCCAACCCTCTAGTGGTACCATATAATAACCCATGCTTATGTAATTGGTAAACTTAACCTCGTGAATGAAACATATTATGTAAATCATGGAGGGTAACTGAATCCACATACCAAACCCATTTTATAAGTCATGAAATGTTAGTAGATAAATCATATCTTATTGATCATATTTATACTTAACCCCAAAACTCTTACATTGGAAAGGATAACCTTATTCAAACAAAAATTAATATACCTATATATTTTTAAGATTAAAAGTCTCACTTTTATGTTATTAGATAAATAAACTCATTGTTTTGATTACTTGGAATCTATACAACTTAAGAAATATGAGATAGAGACACTCAGAATCATGAAAAAATCCCATCTTAGTCCTCTTTTTTAGGAATAAGATAATAAAACATAATTTTATATCATCCAATTTATACTATTATAGTATTCATAAACATTGTTTTTTAAATTTTATATAAAATATACATACCAATATTCTAGTAATAAGTTCATACCAATTCCATGAAAATGGTTTATATTTTGAGATTAAAAATGGTCAGTATCTAAGAGTACTTTTACATATTCAAGAAACATAAAATAAGTAATGGTAATCCTAAAAGTTTATAAAACATGATGAGAAAATTACCATAGTATTATCAATGTGCTACAAGATTGAAAATCATATCTTCACATTATAATAATGCTAAAATATTTCTTTGAAGATCAAATCATATACAATGTTATCATTCATAATAATAAACATTCAAAGCTTCATATTTTAATTAAGATGAGTGTATATATAATGTTATCTTTTAAATGTTTGGGAGGGATCCCAACCATGGCCATAATTTGTTTTTCCTTACCATGGTTTGAATCCCTACCTCCCCACCATGGATAGGTAATATTTTACTCTCCATGGTTGGGAGGGTTCCCAATCATGGTGATAATCATTTTTCTCTTTTCATCATTGGGATGACCAAGGTGATATTTTTTTTATCACCATTGGTTGGGAGACTTTCATACCATGGAGAGGATAAATTTTATCATCTTTATGTTTGATTTGAAGACCCTCCAAAAGCTTTTCCATGTTTGGGAGCCCTCCAAACCAAGGAGAGGGAAAACATTATCCTCTAAATGGTTGGGAGCCCTCTAAATCATGTTTATTTAAAAAAATACACTCGATTTGGGTGACATTTCCATCCATGCATAGAAAATATCCATGGTTGGGAAGGATCCAAACCATGGTGAAAGAAAAAAATAAAAAATAGTGACATTTGGGAGATCTTCCAATCATGGAGAGGAATTTTTTTCCTCTCCATGGTTAAGAGTGCTCCTAGACATCGTCATTATTTTTATATCACTATATTTTAGAGACATTTCAACCATATATAAGGTAAAATATGTATTCTCCATGGCTGAGGGCTCCTAATATGGTGAGAGAAAAAACATCTCACAATGGTTTAGAGGTTTCCAAACCATGGTGAGAAATTATTTTTTCTCGTGATGATTGAAATCCTTTCTAACCATAGAGAGGTAAAAATTTTCCCACTCTTTTTTTGGGAGAGATATAAAACATAGTGAGTTTTTAATCTCCATGGCTAGGAGGGGTCACAAAAATTGTTATATTTGTTTTTTACCCACCATATTTTAGATCCCTCTTAATCATGGCTAAGGAAAAAACATATCACAATGGTTTGGAGCTCTCCCAACCATGGAGAGGGATCCAAACTATGGTGATAATGTTTTTTACTTCTACATGGATGGGGGGGGGGGATAACAACCATGGTGTGTATTTATTTTTGACATGATGGTTGGTAGGGCTCCCAAGCATTATGAGAAAAAATATCTGCATGGTTTGGATCCCTCCCAACCAAGGGAATAAAAAAAATTCTTGTCCATGGTTGGGAGACCTACCACCATGTAAAGGATAATTGGGTTTCCTACCAACCATGGAGAGGATACAAATTTCCCTCTCCATTATTGGGAGGGATTCCAAATATGGTGAGAAAATAATTTCTCTCAATGGTTGGGATCCCTCCAAACCATGGAGAGTGATTTTTTAAAAATCTACATGGTTTAGATTCTTGTAAACCATTGAGAGCACCAAATTTTCCCTCTCCATGATTGGGATAACTCCTAAACATGGATAGTTTTATCCTTCCCATGGTTTCGATGGATTTTAACCATGGTGAGAAATATATTTCTCAACATGGTTAGTAGCCATTTCAACCATGGAGAGGGATGACTTTTTCATCTCATTGGTTGGGATCCCTCCTAACCATGGAGAAAATAAAATGATCCCTCTTCATGGTTAGCAAGGAGTAGAATCATGGAGAAGAAAAAATTTCCTTTTCAATGGTCCACGGGACTACCAAACATGGTGAGAATATATTTTGTATTGTCACCATGCTTGGGGTACCTCCTAATCATGAGAGGATAAAAATTCCTTATTCATGTTTTTTAGGGCTCCCAAACCATGGTGAGAATTTTTTCCTCACCATGGTTGGGACACCTCCTAAAATAATTAATGGAAAACTTAAAATTTGATGTCCATTTGACCATAATAATGATGTTTGGACCTTAAATTTTACTTCCCTTTTACCATTGTAAATAATGTTTCTTTTAGTTATTGAAGAATTTAGCCATATAATCATAATATTAGGTATATAGTGGAGTTCTCAACTTGTTTATTATCCATGAAAATATTATTGAGCCCAACACATTGGTGTAACACTAAAACTAGATTTAATCCATGATTTATAAGAATTCAAAACACAATTATTATATAAGGTAGTGTAGATGTTAATCAATGTGGTATGTGAAATATCCAAGATAGACACCCTGAGATTAAAATTTATTGACATTTTTTTAGCTAAGTGTATTTATGATATTTGTACTAGTAAACATTCAATTATACTAATAGAGATAAATACAATTTGGTAATTTTATATAATGAATTTTTTAAACCTTAAGTAATCACAAATTTTTAGACCATGTTTGTTGGTCTCACATGTTTCTTAAATAATAAAAATAATTATAAACCATGTAAAGTAGTAGATAATTAAAACAATTAATTGTGTATCATAATTATTCATCCTTATCAAATACCTATACATTATTGAATTTATGACACTATTCAATCATTATTTAAATATATATTTTATAATTATCAATATGATTTTGATGATGTGATATATAAATCTTAGAAGTATGTTTTTCATGTTAAGTTTAGTGTTCAAATATTTGTGGCTGATGTTGAAATTATAATTTTTACTTAAGTTCAGGTTTATGTATGTAAGAGAGATGATTATAAAATGTTAGTTCATGTAAATCACCAATAATTAAGTATATTATGTAAAATAATTATGTATTAAACAATGCTTGTTTGTTCCTGCATATGACATAAAAAATAGGCTTTTACAAATGGATACTTCTTTCTTATTTCGAGGGGTTTGAGAGTATCTTTGCCATTGACATGCATATGGCCTTCCACAACAAATATGGATTGGAAGGACGATGTAGTAGGTAGAAAAAATAAGTGTTAATCAAAGTTTTTCTTTTTTATTTTAAAATGATTGGTTACATACAATTGAATAAAAATGTACAAACATAATTTATCGATGACATATGACAACATGATTAAATTTATGCTTTAAAAAATATTGCATTGTAAAAAATAATAGAAAAAAATTCATAAAATGTGTTTTTTGAGGATATAAAAACAACAAAATAAAACTGGGTGTTTAAAAATATGAAACCCTACATAAACTTGATGACAATAATTTCATAAAATAGGATTTTAAATTGCATATCGAATTTAAAAAATGTATAAAAATGGGGTTATAATATAAAATATTATACTACCATCCTTTGTAAGTGATGTAAAAAGTTGGATACTATCTACTTTAAAGTTTAAATTTTTCTTCAGACTTTTCTCTTTTTTGTAGTCTTTGCTAAAATTATTTTATTACATTTGAGACAAATTGTTTGAGGGGTATTATTTATTGTGTTGTCAAATGGATCTTTTTTAGCATGGAAAAAATTATAACCATAGTAGAAGCTCAACACATGATAGTCAACTTATAGTTTTAATCCAAGCCATTATAGATTTAAAACTTATTCTATGTCCATACCATGTTCCAAAGCTTCCATATTTTCAAGAAATGTAGGATGGATTATAAGGTTAAATTTTAGTGTCATTATACTTATATTTAACCTTAGAATGAAAAAGGTTAGATTTATCATTTTTTTTTAAAAAATTCATTCATCGTTATTTTTAGTATTACATTTAAGATTTATTTTTATTTTGTTAAAAATAGGAAAGGAAAATTCAACATATTATTGCATTTTTAAGATGAGTAGATTACAAGGTGAATATACAATTATGATGTAGGCCACTATAGTTTTTAAAAAAATTGACCACCTTAATGAGAATTACTTCTTGTTTCCCTAACCATGGCAAAAACACTTGAATATGATTGAGAATGTGGAAAATATAATACATGTCTTACATTTTGGAATTTATTTGGCATTTGATTGAAAAAAAGAAATAAAAATTGAACAAATTATTCATAATGTACATAATAATATTTACCATACTATCTAATTTGAAGGTTAATTTTTGCTTATAGCATTTATTTTTTCGTATCCTTTGGTGAGTGTATTTGGATATGTCTTCAATAAATGTTTTGAGGGTATAACTCACCATGTTTTCATATTAAGATTCATTATCCTAGAAACATTTATAACCATAGTTTAAAAATAACACATGATATTGAACATATAATTTTGATACAAGCCATTATAGTTTTAAAACCTATTAGGTAGTTTAAGGAGAAATTGTTCATCTTCCCCTAAACATTTTCTAAATAGTTCAATATGATTTTAAAGGTGGAAAATATTATGTATGTATTAAGTTTTAGAGAAATTTTGTTTCAGTTTTATTTTAAAACAAAAAAGCAAATTTAATAATATTATTGTTCCCATGACCATGCCACAAGGACTTTAATATGATTGAGAATGTGTAAAATATGATATATGTCTTAAATTTCAAATAAAATCTATTGAATTTGGTTCAAAATATATAATTAAATGTTTTTATCTAATTTCATTATATAAAGAATTTTTTTTAGATATATGTTATGGTTGAGTTAGCTTTATTTATTTCTTCCCTTTTATTTATTTTTTAAATTTCTAATTCTTTTCTTTATTTTTGATGATTTTTGGCCATTTTTATGATTTTATTTAGTATTGAATTTTAAAAATAAATATATCATTGTAGTTAGAATATATCTATAATAATTCCCATATTTTACATCATTGTTCACAATTCAAAAATTAGTTCTTCAAAAATTTCTATCACAACTGAGACAATTGATTAAATATTTATACTTTTGTTCTTTCCATGTGAAACATTTTTTCCCCGTGTGAAAATATTTTATGTGTTTATGAGTGGTATATTTAGTGATGGTGATTTGTATGGAAGAAATTTATGCAAGTTAGGCTAAATTAATCAAGCACATAAGTTATTTCAAATAATGAGTCTTGTTTCTAATGATCAGTCGGATGTGGTAGATGAACCCATCTAATTCATTGATGATCTACATGTTTATGATCATTTCTTACATACTTATGCACATTAATAAATGACAAGTTTCCATATGAGACTATTTATTCTAACATGATTACAAGAATTATTATCTTTTGTCAATCATCGATATTAAAATCCAAATTGTGGTATCATAAGTAAGAAAGAAAGCATATGCAAGTAAAATCTAATGTCATGAAAGAGTATTTGAAAAGTTAAAGTTTTTTAGGAGATTATATAAGAAGCATTGCTAGGTTGGAATACTTATTTTTATTTTTTACTGATAAAAAAAGCATTATATGTGTTATAGGCTATTTTAAGTTGTCTTGAGATTACTTAAGAAAAATTATTAGCTAGCTGGTTTATTGGTTTTTAGAAGTTCCTATACGGTCTTGAGTTTTCTTCTATGACTGAATAGTGAGTACAAAGTTTATGGAAAATATATTTTACATATGTATGTAAAAATAATTCATTTTGATAGCGTGAAAAAAGTTTAGCATGGTTTGACATAATGATTTTTAATAATCACAAGATAAGTCTACATCTCATGCATATATTTTATTATGTATATAATGTTGAGTGTCATAGTTTCAAATATTCTCATGGATTATAATGAAATAAATATAGAGTGGGACAAATTACCATGAAATGTGATGATTTTAAATTACCCAAGATGTGGGTG
>JARHVA010007456.1:257500-260000 GCA_037957365.1 Torreya grandis
ACACTCAGTCTAACATTGTCATGTTCACCTTTTCCATGAACATGCTTGGTGAAAATCCAAATGTGTTCTACACCTATGGTAGCATCCATCCTGCTCAACCAATAAAACATTCATGCATTTTTTAATTGTGGTGTGCAATTATCTGACCAAATGTATTATTGATTGAAAGAAATGTTCCTCTAACTAGACTTTTATAGGACTTTTGAAAATAACCTTGCATATGCTTTGAACAATGTGATCTATCATCACTGATATATAAATAGCAGTCCCTTAATATTTTCCATTATTTCTCTATAGTATCAGGTGCATATATAAATGCTATATGCACGAATATGGCAACTTGTGATGAGTTGTAATACTATAATTGAACTTCCATTTGGGGTTTGAATGTGTAATTATCTAAAAAATAAACTACTAAAATAATGAAATGATGTGGGAATGTATCCTTGCATATCTTTAAATTTTCATCCAACCATCTAACCCTGTGCCTGTGCCTTGCACAGTCATAAACAAACTTTTCCCTAAATTTGACCAAACATTCTGAAACATGTATCCTTTTTGTAACAAGCTCACACCTTTAGATTCTTTTCCATATTTTACATGATAAGTTACTAATTTATATTTGCTTAAACCAACTTATTCGTGTCCAATTTCAATTCTAATCTCCTCAGGGATACATTTTTTGAAATTTGGCAATTCATCATAAATGCTATAATTTCCATTTAAACATGATTTGTTGTAAAATAATTTCCCATCTGATCTTTTGTAGAATATAGTTGAAATAAATTTCCTATCTGATTTTTATCACAATTTAATGCCACACTCCTAAAAAATGTTAGTATCCAAAGTACAATGAATATAGAGAAAAACATCATAGTGCATTGAAAATTAAACATGTTGCCTATAACAAGTTGTACGTGTGTGATTTATTTTAACATAAAAAGGTTTTTTCCATCTCAAAATATCTTTGAAAAATAGAAATTTGTGGATGTTTTTCCTAAAATTTAGAGTATAATTGTGGTTGAGTCATATCTAATAAATGTTTTGGAAGTAGTTCATGGTTCTGAGAACCAACTCTTCTTTTCATAACATATCTTACAGTGGGTGAAACTCTTATATTATCTTTCCAAAATTGATCAAGTAACTCTTTGAGAGTACCGGCTATACCCTTGTCCTTTCATATAAGTCTACCAGAGAATGTCCAAAGCTCACTGGCATTAGGTTTATTACATCTTTAACATCTTGCAATTGTTTTCATTAATTTTTTTCTATTCATATCAAGTGTTCATCTTGTTTTTGAAATCAATCCTTTTTTTATTGTTTCAACACTTACTACACAAATTTTCATTATACATTGGGTAACATTAAAATATTTATTGCATGATCACAGGCCTCCAATATGTTATGAATCATGTATATTTTTAACTTTTTCATTTCTTTCATCAATGTTAGATGTTATTTGTCTTAATGTGTACATTATAGGTCTCATTTTAATCAATTTTATCAATGAAAAAAATAATTGACATCTTTGACTATCATACTCCAAATTATGAAATAAAGCATCCCAAATTTGTTGAGATAGTCTTATTGAATGGAAATCAGACATTTTGTTATGCATTGGTTTCAAAATATTTTCATTGACTTCAATTAAGTACTTGTATTTTCTACAAAATATCCTTGGAGGTGTTGGTAATGGTGGAATTTGTTGAGAGGGTGTTTCAAAACTATTATTACTTTAATTAATTAGAGGTGGGATGACATTAAATTCATCATTATTAATTTATTCATTATATGTTTTCATGAATTTTTTTCGATGGTTAATTTTGTCATTAATTATTTCCATAAAATTTTATTCATTTATGGGTGGTGAAGCATCATATATACAATTATCATCAACAAAATCAAAAACTTGGAACTTTGAATGTGAACATCCAAAATTAACTAATTCTTTATTTTTAATTTCATTATTATTCATTTTATTATGGTAAATTTCATTATTATTAATTTCACCACGTTAAATTTCAACATTATTTAGTTGATTATAGTCAATTTCATCATTGCTTAATTCGTTATAATCAATTAGCTCTTTATATATGGCATTTAGTTCATCAAGATTAGGATTAGTCCCTTGTTTACCATAAACGTTTTGCATTAGTAGCTTGTGTTTCTCTTTGAAATATTATAATTCCTCTAGTGTTTTGTTCTTCAATAACTTCCTCTTCCTTTTCAAACATGATCTAGAACCCATCAGAAAGGATAATTGTCAACTTTTAAAAGGTGGAGTTAAGTACATAGGTATATAGATCTCACAGAAGTACATGTAGATAATGCTTGTATAGATAGAAGTCCTAATTTAGGCTTAAAATAATCATTAATAAGTGAGATTATCACTAAAATAATAATAACATAATTGAATTATATATTTTAATTACATTATTAAATAAAGTGATCATGTTATGTTTTCTACAAAGTCTTAACACATCTAACCCATCGAGAAGTT
>JARHVA010007456.1:267500-312500 GCA_037957365.1 Torreya grandis
AGTCATTTAGTGATTTATTATAAAGTTCATTGGAGGTTTTTACAATATAAAACATATATATTGGTCTGAAGGAACTCCTCTACCATATATAATATTCAAAACCAATCCATACATCAACCTTCACATGTAACTAAGCCTCAAAAATCCATTATAGATGTTAAAACAAAGAATTGCGATTGATTTAATGGTTTAAATGAGTTTTTAAGATTGAATACAATAAAAAATTAGTTAAATCACATGACAACATATAAAATACACTTGAAAACATAATATAAATGCTATAAATCTTTATTACTTGCAATAAAAAGGCTTCTACCCTCTATTACTCTCTTGAGACATACCTGCCACTTACTCCAACCATGTAAACTAATCAATTTTATCCTTATTAAGTAAAAAATTGACCTTATACATTTTATTTAGATTAGAAATGATAATTATCAATTTTTTATATTTCATTCTAAAATCTTATGAATTTACCTAAATTTTTTAATTTCTCTCTCACTCACTTGGTTTCATTTTAGTAAACTAACCTTATATGTAAGTCTTTATTATTACATAAACTATTGAAGACAAAAGTGATTATGTTTCATACATACCTAGGACCTAATATAACTTTTTATAATCATAAAATCTTATAAAAGTTACATTTACTCATGGAATTACACTATGAACATTTCAAAATACAAATTTGGCATTTCATAGGGAAACTCTTCAAACACTACAAATGATTTTAAACACACTTATAATGCCCAAATAAGAACTTACCGAGACTTAATGGACCTATAATACTATTGATAATACCTCATTCAATTATTTTAAGGATTCAATTACATCAACCATCTACTTGGGTCTATCTTCATGACAACATCTAAAATAATTCAATTTAACAATATTACAATATTAACTAATTAATGAAGATGATAAATATGTTAATACACTTTCACTTGTGCACTCAAAATAATCAAGATCAGTCTCACCCAATTGATAGCTATTTTGAATCTCTATGTGGGTGATCACATAGAAGGTGACTTCCATAGTCCCATATTATCGAATTGACGGGATATCTATGAAATTTTAATTGTATAATACATTTTATATATTTTATATAGAATACTAGATCTTATTGTGTACATTGTGATAGATAAGGAAAGGTTTTGTCTCACTAATATAATATCTTATGATCTATATTAACTTTAAATAAATTATCTTCTCACTACAAACATATGGATTATAAGAGTATTTTAGTATCATTTAAGACTTATTCCTAAAACAATTCAAAGGTATGATGATAAAAACATCACCTTAATGTGCTTCTATCCATGTTTCCATTGTATTAATGGTAATGTGATCATCATAGTGTTATTTATTCCTAATTATATTAGGGTAGTTATTTTCATCAATATTAATGTTAAGTAACCTAAAACTCCCCACACAATCTCAAGTCATCTACTTTTATTTCTACATCTTCAAACCTATCAATATGCTGAACACAACTATAATATTCAAAACTCAACATGATATGACTGCATCTTAGAGTTGGCCTTCAAATGGCTTCTCAAGTGGATATGGGAATCATATTTATATTTATCCCAAAGAATAATATTGCATTAGGCACTTTATATATTATGTGCTTGATAACCATCCTTGCGTCCACATCTCATAACTTATTAGTACTTACATACTAGACCATTCATTATGATATTTCATACACTTTATTTTCACACTAATGTAAATTATATAGTAAATTTTTGATTTTTTGACAATATAATCATTGGAAAAAGTAATTACTAGTTTAAGAGGTTTGTTAGTGATGTGAATACCCATTCCTATCATAATATTCACACTATTTTCTCATACGTCATGGCCTCAATAGTCATAATATGTCCTTCACTAGTATTTTTTATTTTGGATTATTAAAAAAATGGTCTAATACATTCATCAAGGCATTCTCTCTCATATGATTTGAATATATGTTTTAATGCACCTTCCAAATGGGAATTTATGTATGCATATATAAAGTCGAGATAGACTTTTATTTGTATTAGTTTTAGATGATAAGATAAATGAAATATTTTTATTTAGGGTGAGTGATTACCTTAATCACATTTCACACCATATTATCTTTCTTATGATTTTATAACACTAAACAATCCTTTATATAATGTTATATCCTATGACTCTATAATAAGTCCAAAAAGTTACCAATTAAGGATTGCATGGTATGTTTCATACATGTGATATTAATTACTTCCCCACATAAATACAAAGTGATTATATATCTTTAATATATGTTCCATTTATTGTGACTTTTCTATGTGCCATGATAATCTCCCTATCTTTGGGGTGATCATCATTATTTTTATTAGAATAGCCACCATACTATCTATAGTGATATGTATGTGCATAATTAAACTGATATTTATACATAATGGTTACCTAATTGGGTTATTATTGATGTGAAAGTGGATCCCATCCCTAAAAATATTGAGGTGATGGTGGTATTTTTCCAAGATGATACTATGCAAAGTGATGGGCCCATCCTAGTGAATTTTTTATAGCTAGGAAACCATATTTTCCTTGCTATGCCATATTGACATATTAAACTAGTGCACATTGATTAAAAACATTAGGTTTCTATAATACTAATACCAAAATAATTATAGTAATATCATTGTTCAACTCTTTTAAAGTCCTAAAATTTAGTAGCTACACATCATTATTCAAATCATATAAAATTATAAAATATGGATTGATGGTCAAACATAAAAAATCATTGTTTATAATGGAAGTCAAAAAACCTCATTTCTCATAAATTAGTTGTATAATATAATAATAAAATCCACAAAGGCTCATAAAACAAAAATCTAATAAAATGTTAATGAGTCCTATATAGGCACATGCATAATTTCAATAATACATAGATTACCATATAGGAATACAAAAAATGTGTCCATCTCCATATAGGCATAAAAAAGGTACATCATTTACTATGTGAGATAATCATAAAAAATACTCCTTCTCTTTACCTTCCTTGAAGAAGACCTTCCCTGGGGTGCCATGCTGAAGTATGACTATAGGTCCTATGATCATAGCTCACTTATATCTAAACCAATTTAAATACAAGTATTATTAGAAAATTAATATAAAATATATATACAAAAAAATTATTAAATTCATTTTAAAATAATAAAAAAAACATTGAAACATACACTGATCACAATCTCATGATCCGAATCAATTTAATTTTGACACTTAATTGGGTCAATAGTAAGATGAGTTGTAGGAAAAAGCATATGATATGAGGATAAAATATGAGATGTTTCCCTATTTCCCATTTGAATTGGACTATCATATGTTATGGGACAAACATGCACAATAATACAATCAAATAAATTAAATTTATCAGGCATGTATGTAGTAACATTATTTTTAAAAAAAACTATTTTATAATTCAAATTTAGAAGTTAATATCTACCTCTGTAAGGGCCTATGTAGATGACATTTCTTAAAAATATTTATGTCTCTATCCACTTGCAACAATGTATGAGTGTCTAATTAAGACACCAAATAAATAAACAAGGTGTCACTTAGTTTTCTATAAAGTATCAAATATATATGATAATTTTTTCTATTAAATATTAAACCAAGAGTGTAAGATGTACTCAAAATTTTACCTCTCTATAAGTAAAAATTGACATGATAACAATAGTAGCTAGAGTAGTGGAAGGGATAACAATTATCTCTATATATGTCAACAATGGTTTCGTAATATCTAATCCTACAAACCTGGATTATGATGTTGAATATACTATATGTAATTAAAAATGCATCAGATCTATAAATCAATCCTAGCTTGGAGAGGATAAATCCTACCTACACTTCTGATTAGGGATACATTAGATAATTGGAAACATGACCAATATGTGGATCATCTATATTTAATTAGGGGATCTCTTATCACAACAATAATACTAAGGAGGATTCCAAAGCCTCTAGTCTAGTAAAAACATGAAATAACCTTAACTAACCCCTATGTTTTCATATTTAATAAACTAATAATAAGTAGATAAAAATCTAATTTAGTGCTCGCCAAAGCTTGTGGCACAAAGTGGTGGTAATAAAAAAATAAAAATTAAACATGCATAGAAGACACATGTTCATGTCAATGCATACATAATCCTAATTCATAGAAGAAAAGTGAAAATGCATATCTATCTACCCTTAAAAAGGAGGAATAAAGTTATAAATACTTACCTTTGAAGATAGACCCACTAAGCTTCAATATCTCCCTTGGACAAGGTGCTTCATCAGAGTTTTTTTTATGTAAGGATGACAAAGATAAATTAGCTCTAGGTTATACAACCTATTAATACATCCAAAAGAATTCTCCATAAGACAAGATCCACATCTCCAAATAATGTATGAAACCCTAAGATTTCTCTTGAAGTATACTCATGGATAAGTAGATGTGAAATATCTCTTACTTCTTATTTTCTCTAAATAGTGGTAAAATGATTTTGTATATATACGTAGATTTAATTCTAATCCCTTCAAAATGTTGTGGCTGATAGGGTTGATCCAATTGACCTAGTACTATTATTGAAAAAAATTTAGTAGGTCACAGGCTAGGTCTGCAAAGAGATGACCTAGATTCTAAATTAATTTCACCAATAAGAGTTTAAGGTTGACCTATTTGACCTAGTACTATAAACTACTGAAAGTCATTTTAGGTTAGGAAAAGAGAGATACAAGGTAAGAAGTGACTGGAGGAGTATACAAGAGAGAATAAATAACTTAGGGGAATAAATTTAAAGAGAAAAGTGTGTAGATAATAAGTGGAAAAAGGGACAACATTCATGTGAAGCACCAATGGTCTACCCACCCCTTTCTCAGTGGACCTCTTAATTCATGCACTAGGAGAGATTGAGACTCTATGGGTTCATACAAGATAAATTGAATCCATAATTGATAAATATTTTAAAATATTATGGTATACATATGACCTAATTGAATCTCATCATGTGTCACATGATTACAACATGGGATGGTGCTTCAGACATAGAACATAATGACACATAACACTGATTCTAAGTAAAATGTAGTAAGAAGTAAATAAGATAAACGAAAGGACAAAATTTCAAAACACATACCTTTGATTGATTTTATGTTGTAGATAAAGAAGATCCTACAAGATATTGTGAAGGAATTTAATGTAAGGAACATTAGGTCAACCTATAGATATTAGTGCAAAAAAAAGATTTTTTTTTTAGAATGTAAGAATTTAATATTGGAATATATTCTCTATGATGTCACAATTCCAAAAAAAATTATGGCTTGAAAAATGAGTTAGTAAAAACAAGTATATGATCAAAATTTGGAATGTGATGGCAAATACTTGAAAGGTAAATAATTGTGAATAATAAATATAGATAGGGTCAAAAGAAAGTCATTTTCTATTGTTTAACTCATTTAGAGAGATAAATAGATATCTAAGACATCAAATGAGAGCCAAAATATCCAAGATGGTGAAGAGTTGATATTTGAGATGAGGAGGATGTCTAGAAACCATAGTAGTTGTAGCATAAGCAGGCAACTAAGAATTTTAAACTTGTTTGGAGTATTGAAATTGAAATTAAGTGTTTTATTAAATTTTATAATTTAGATGAATTATAAAAACTAGAATGAACCCTAGATAGTTGCTAAGGGTAGTAGAGGCCAAACAAGGAAATGGATTAAATGGAATTGGAGTAATAAATTTTAAAGGCATTTATTATAAGTAGGTCAAAGAGTTAGTAGTTTGAACCAACTAGGTCAACTCAGTTGACCTAGTAGGATAAGAATCAAGATTTGACATGTCAACTTAGTAGGTATGGGTTAACTTAGTTGGTTGAGGTATAATGATGACTTAGTACCCTTATTTTGACATAGTTAGTCAAAACTATTCATTTACTCCTAAAAATAAAATGAAAGGGTCAACATAGTTGATTCAGTCCCCATGGTTGACCTAGTACATTTTGGTCAACTTAGTATGTGACTAAGTGGCTAGTATAGTACTGAAATGCATAAATTTAGCCAAAATAGTATATTTATGGCCTAGATTCATTGAGTGAGTACTAAAATGTCCAAGTAGGATAAGAATAGGTGAAATTAGTCAAAAAATTAATAGACTAATGTAAATTAGGTTATTTTGTTAAAAATATAAAAGGATATATTTGATTATAAGTTACATGGAGGTCTAATAAATATTTTATTGTTTGATAATTAGAGGTTCATCAAAGATTATAGATATTATTGGATGCATCATGACTACCATATCTATTGGAGTAGTAGATAGAGGTAGATTGAGCTAGGTTAGTCACACTAGGTGTAGGAGGTATCATAGAGATGTGCTGAGCATTGCTGCGTATGTATCTAGTGGTCATGTTCTTATAATCCTGGGAGCAAAAAAAATACCCTTAGATGGGTGGTGGATGTGAATACATTTTAGGTGGGTATCACATTTGAGTATTTCCATGCTTTAATTAGATTTATGATAAAATGGACTCTAGTGATCACAGGGATACTAGACATGTAGGAAGAGAGATGATTCTTAGAATGATAGATGATTTGCTTTGATAGGACTTACATAGGGCTGAAGGTGAGTATATTTGATGTTTATATAGCCTAGATTTTAGATATCTAGAGGGAAATTATATGACATGTGATACTATGAGTGTTGTGTCAAAAGTCAGATGGAAAGGTACCACTATATGTGATAGCCTTCTGTCAGTCGATATTAGAGTAAGGAAAAATTTATGACCTAGGTTCTATCATCTGGTTTCAATTCATGCATGATACATATTAGATTCTATCTAGAGGGAAAAATACTAAGGGGCTAGTGATATCACTGACTACCTAGATATATGAGAGGTTCCTAATAAACTGACTAGTTGGATTGCCCCATGTTGTCAATGATCAATTACCTCAGGTGATGAGATGGAGATAGGATCAGGTGTCACAAACCATGCCGCATGTGTTATTTCTCTAATATATCACATGAGGAGATAACATATGGAACTTTTATGTATATATTAGGATAATTTGGTTGAGTTAGAGGATGGTGGCATCAAATTTAGCATGAGTATGGATCATGGCCCACTACTTATGGTTGGGTAGGGTTGCATTTAGTTGAACACTTACAAGGATAGTTTAGAGTCCCTCACCACGTGGATCCTATAGTGGTTTACATATTTTGGGCTATACATGTGATATAGCTAAGAGGGAAAGGATGAGACGGACCACTAGTCATGAGGTTGGATATTAGGCTACACCATGAGAGACCATGGAGAGGTTGAACATGATAACTGATAGATAGAGAGGACATGGATGTGGATGCAAGAGTCCAATAGGTACCACAACTAATAGCATAGTAGGAAGACTGGTGACTACCTCAGTCATAACACTGATGGAGAGACTAGTGATGAGAGAGAGCACAAAGGGTGGTAACCTAGGATGTCATGTTATTTGGCATAGGAGTAAAGATGGTCATAGAGTCACCACTAAGGTGAGGATTGAGATGGTCATGGGTGGTGGCCCTAGTGTTTACATTAATTTGGTGACATCACATGCATGAGGTACTCTGGGGATGAGTAGTTGGAGAAACCATGCTTGATGATTGAGTAAATGTGGAGATGGTGCTTGGTAACACTAGGATAGGTAACCAATGGTTCAAATTCACTTATGTTTTGAGACTAAAATGCTAGTTATATAATAGTTTTCTAAGAGATTATTGATAGATATATTTTGAAATATATTTATGATCTAATATCTATTTGGTGTGAATTTTGTAGATCCTGTGGAGGAGGAGGAGACTAGATGGGTAGCCCTAGCCATGGGAACACTCCATGATATCCTAGATAGGGAGATGATGCCATATCACCCTACCACATTGGATGATCCCTTTACCATCTTCCCTAGATTGATCAAGCTGGTTTAGAATTGAAGGAGAGGCCATGAGGTGACCCTTGACATGTGGGGATGAACTAAATCCACTAATAGGGTTGGGGGTGGGAGAGGCATAGATGTGGTAGGCCTTTGCTCAGGAGAGAGATATGCATTTTACTACCACTATTCAACTAGGATAGGTATAGGTAGTAGGCTTGAAATATGGGACATCCTATTTATAATTTACTATTCGTATAGTATTATCTAAGGCATCTACGGGAAACATGGTTAGGTCACGAGAAAAATATGATAGAGCCCAGCCTTCGAGATGGAGTGATGTATTTTTATGAAAAACAAATGATATATATATATATACACATATATATATATACACATATATATATATACATATATATATATATATACATACATATATATATATATATATATGTATATATATATGTGTGTGTGTGTGTGTATATATATATGTATATATTTATGTGTGTGTGCGTGTATATATATATATGTATATATATGTGTATATATATGTGTATATATATATGTATATATATATATGTATATATATATATATATGTATATGTATATATATATATATATATATATATATGTATATATATATATATATGTATATATATATATATATGTATATATATATATATATATGTATGTATGTATGTATGTATGTATGTATGTATGTATGTATGTATCTTATCTTTATAGTTAGATGTTGATCTTATGTGTTTGTATCGTAGTTGTGGTTGTGGATGCATGGATATATTTTTTTCTAGCACATGTATTTTGTCTATGTTGTATTTGCTATATGAAATATATGCATTGTTTTTTCTGTTCTAGCATTTATGTAGGACACAAGCATGGTTAAAATAAAATAGACAAAAATATTAGGTGGAGAATAATAAATCAAAATTAAATATACTTCACATTATTTCACATTGGGAAATATGTAATAACAAAATATGACTAAGTGTAAGAAACCAAATAATGGTAAACAAGAGGGTAAAAATTTGTTTTTAGACCATGAGAAAGAGTGGCACAAAATTAAGACAAGTAAAAATGTACTAAATCACATTGGGAAGTGTGAAAATAATTTAATAAAGTGGAAATCATGTGAAATACTAATGGTATAAGAAACAAATCAATTAAGTCAATCAATCATACTAAATCACATTATGAAGTATAAAAGAGAAAAAAAATTAGAAAGGATGGTCTTAAATTAATCATACTAATTCAAGTTGGAAAGTATGAAAAACTGATGAAAAATGTTGTATTTTTACATGTAATTAGAAAATAAGAAGATAAAAGAGAAATATAATGAAGTAAGCATAAAACATAACAAATTAGGATGAGATGCATGTGAATGTTGTGTAAGTCATTAAAAAATAATATCTCATCTCATATCTAACCCATTTAATTTTATTGTGACTTAGATATTGAAAAAAATTATGAGGAAGGCTAGGACCTATCCATGATCTTACACTATAAATCATAAGGAGAACACCAATGAAGTGTAAATAATATGAAAATATGGTAAAAAGTGATGTTTTAAATGGTAATGTGGAAATTTTGATAATTTTTTAGGAAGGTCATGTCATATCCATGGTCTTATAATGTGTAAATAACAAATGAAATCCCTAGGGGAGCGATCAATGAAAAAATAAATAATTCTCAAGGGGAAATACTATGTATTATAGGGAGTGAAAAATATAATGTAAAAAGCATAACATAGGCATCTTATGATAAGACCTTAAGAGACATGAGGTATACTAAGGACATGATAAGACATTAAGTGACTAGTTACCATCAATATAGAAAGGATACATATTCCTTATAAACACAAAGTTATATATGCAAATAAGTGTGCTACTAAAATCAAATCATGTAGGTAATTTTGTAAAATAAAATAAAAATGGAACTACCTTCCCATAATGTGTTCCCCATTCCTCAGGTCCCCTTACAGAGTTGTTTTTCAACTATAATGATTGTGTACTTGTATGAGAAAGTAAGTAGCACTAAAATATTATTTATTCTCCTTTTCTAATATATTGGCCTACCACACCCCAATGGACCTTTGATCTATTGTGAGATGAACCATAGAGTTTTAGATTTGATGACAAGAAGGAGATGTGCTTAGAATCATGTCTTTGAATGTGTTTTGATTTTTGAGATTTTGGAATGTTGCCATTTAAATTATTGTGTTTTGTTAAATGATTTGGCTTTTGAATATTTTTATGGATTTTAAGATTCCTTATGGATATAGAACTGTAATGACAAATCGTGAGAGATAAAGTGATATACATGAATGAGATTTAGGATTTTCATAAAATAAGCTAAGTATCAAAATACAAGACTTACTGTAACACTTAGGATTAACTATGAACCAACATCAACCATGTATATGCTTAGTTTGTGAAATGGAATAAAATGGGAATAAAAGGATATCTAGAGTGGACTAGTAAAATAAGATTGTAATGAGATGAATTATTTTATAACTAATCACTTAGTAAAGAAGGAATGACTAAAGGGAAAAAGGTTTGTATAACCAAGTCAAAATAACAATTATCTATGCGTATAGAGATAAGAGAGAAAATAATCATGAAAAAGAGAATAAGGGAACCATAAGAAATGAAATCATGAAGAAAAACAAGGAAATGATAAAGAATAAAAATAAAAGAGAACATAATAACATCCTAATAAATATATAGTGTGAAATCAAAGTCACCATGTAAGAGAATTAATAATTTGACATAATGTGAAATGATACAAAATAGATAAAGGTAAAATTGGATCACATGACCAATCCAAATGAAAGTGTAAAAACATCATGCATGTGTTCATAATTACTGATATATTTTTCCAGACACATTTTTAATAATATCCAATATGTTTCTATGAAGTTTAACTTGGACTGCAACTAATGTCTCATCAATCTTTAGTGAAATCTAGGAAAAGAATCACATTAAATTTCATCAACAAAAAGGTAGAAATGCTTAAAAGATCATGTTGAGGTGGACTATCATGAAATGAAATCTTAGTAAAATGCATGGGTGTGATTTATATATGAGATTAAGTGGTCATCGGTGGGGAAGGAGCCATAGGTGAGGGATTGATAGGTGGAGAAGTATCCATGAGTAAGGAAAGGTCCATGGGTGAGGGAATCACAGGTAGATGAATAGTATGTGAACAAGGGACTAGATGAGGATATGGATCCATAAGTCTTGGAACCACAAGGGAATAATGGGGAGCCTTATTATGAGAATGACCTATGGGAAGAATAGTAGAAGGTTTAAGAATGGTTATGAGGTGACCTTTAAGATGTTGTTGAAGGATACAACAATAGTCAGTGGCATGTGTACCACATTGATGGTAGAGATAATTTACCTCTCCATACTTAGGAAGATACTTAGGTAATATTTTTGGGGAAGGTATGGCCTTGTCTAAGGAAAAAGGAGTAGTAGGATGCATAACGTCAATATATTATCACATCTTGTGATAATACAAGGAATAATGGTTATATGTGCTATGGAAGTGACATATACACATATGAGTAGTCTTGGTAGGTGCTATCATAGGAGGAGTGTAAGAAAATATAAGGGAGCTTCTTATAAGGAGCAATCTCTAGTCTAGTGACTAATAAATTTATGAATGTCATAATAATATGTTGGAAATATTGTCATTGATGTCAAAGGTCTAGCATTTTTTGTGATAAAGGCCCCATTGCATTTAATGATATTTTTAATAGATATATCTTTGATAATGTGAGTTAATATTCATTTAATATTAACGAATATATTTTTGGTTGCATATGAGACAAAAGAAGGGCCCATGGAGAAGTCAAAGAGCCATGGGGTAAAGAGAAAAGAAGGAGTGGATGCATTTTCCCATGAAGAGTCATCTTGGGGAATTCCAAGAGTCACCAAGGGAAGACAAAAGAGGAAGGGCACAATTTCTATTGAAGGGACACTTTGAGGAATACGAAAAGTCACCAAGATGAGGACAAAAGAGGGAAGGACGTTTTTACTCATGAAGGGTCACCACATGACTTTTCAAAGGCAAGGATATGATGGGTCATACAAGTTTGGTGCCATTTTCCATGAGGATTGAAGGGTCACAAAGGGGGAAGGTCAATGGTCATTTGGAAAGCTATAAATAAAGGATTGAGAAGCCATTTGTAATGTCTGTAAAAGAGTTTGATTTGATATTGTATTTTCTAGCTTAGAAGAGCATTTGTGAGAGATGAATATGATTTGTATTTGTAATATCTAGCTTAGAAGAGCAAAGGTGAGAGAGAGGAAAGAGATGTTGTAATGAACTATCATTTGTTGAGATAATAACATTGAGAGATAGTTATGTGGTATACACAAAGGGGTTGGTGCTCCTATAAGTTTGTGCTCACAAATAGTTACAAGGTTGGTGTTTGGCAAAGGGGTTGGTGCTCTTGTGGGTTGGCACTCATGAATTATTGTTGGGTTGGTGCTTGGCAAAGGAGTTTGTGCTCATGAATAGTTGTTGGGTTATTTCTCAGCAAAGGGATTGGTGCTCCTGCAAGTTGGTGCTTGCAAATATTGTTTGTGTTGGTGCTTATTCATATACTTGAGATTGTTCTATGTGGTTATTCCCACATTGGGTTTCCACATTATATCTGGTGTCTCTCTTTTGTGTGGTGTTTATTGTTTTAGTTTTATTGCATATCTTGAATGTTTGATTTAGTGGAATATAGTTAAGGGAAGGTTTTATAAGATATATATTATATTGATTCACCCCCCATCTCAGTATATTCTATGCTTAACAATTGGTATCAGAGCAGGTTCCTTTTTGAAAAAGTTTTACAGCTTGAAGGTAGATTAGGAAAGCACAAGATGGCCATACATGAAGGTGCCTCTACAAGATAAACAATAGTTGACCAAGAAGAAGAAGAGGATGAAGTTGAAGTGAATATAGAAGGATAAATCATGTGTTCCTTAGAAGAGTTAAAATTTGTTGAATAGAAAAATCAAAGATTGAAGCACCAAATCGAGAAAAATGAAAAGGAGTCAAAGGAGATAATTGAAGATCTACAAGCAAACATTGAAGAAGCCAAGAAGAATGAAAAAGATCTAATGGCACTGTTGGAAATAGTAAGAAAAGAATGTGAGAGGTATGTTATTGAAATTGCTTCTTTAAAAGTAGAGCTTGATAAAACAAATAAAGCAATCGATGATAGAGTAGCCAATGATTCAAAATTTGAGAATAACACTAATATGCTAAATAAGATATTAGAAAGCCAAAAGGAATATTAGATAAGATAGGTATCAGTTTTGAATAGAAGAAGAGCTATGTTGAAGCTCTTACAAATAAGGAAACAAGAAGGGAAGAAGTGAAGAATACAAAAGACAAAGAAGGCTGAAAGGAACAAAGTTATAAAAGGTAATCAAGTCAAAGATACACAAATAGGTCCTATTTTTATAGTTACTATTTTTATTATAATGGATATGGTCATAATAAATTAGAATGTAGAAAAAGAGCTAACAATCTCAAAAATAAGGAAAAGGAAGGTCATGTAGAGTCAAGTAGAAGTTATAACTCTTTTGCTCCTCTATCAAGATTTGATGAAGAGACCATAATTCATTACAAGTGTAAGATCTTTAGACACATAGCTTGGTATTATAGAATCATGTTCAAGTCAGTCAAGAAGGGCCAGAGTTTCAAGGCTCCATTCATCAAGAAAAAGGTTTAGACATGGAAGAAGAAACAACCTGAAGGTTCTATGTTGGTCCAGACAGCTTTGCATCAAAATATCATCAAGGATCATATAAGTAGAGGTAAATTTGATGGAAAGAGAAGTGTCTATTATTTCATTAACATGGATGGACATTTATTCGCATTGTTGTAAAATGTTATCTTCAAATTTGGATAAGGTGGATTCACATCCTACTATGGGAGGATGAGGGATGTTCATTTTAAATGAAATATGCATAAGATGATTGAAATGACATGAAGAGGTCCTCATAAGTTTTATAAATGGGATTTGAGATGGGAGATTAGTGATTTCCCTAATAGGAACCCACTCATCATAAACCATAAGAAGATTTTATGAAAGAGGTACATAATATTGAAGAAGGTCCTTAGAAGGAGGAGGTGAAGTACATGTGAATTTATGTTGCTAAGAGACACAAGGTTTAATATAGGCATGCTTGTATATTATGTTAAGAAGATGGATTAATTGATGCATATTTTATTTGAGAATTGCTAGAAGAAGTGTTAATAGAAGCTTGAGTGTCATTTGTGTTAGGTAAAGAAGATAGGGAAACCATAGAAATAGTATGAGAAGTGTTATCCAAGGTAGATGTTGGAATTGGATCATCAAAAGATATAAATTCATATTGCCCCAACTCATTTAAGTGAGTTGGAAAAGAATATTTGATAACATCAAATGTGTGAGATAATGGAGGTGTGTATATAGGTTGAAGATCAATGAAACAAACCACCTTTTGCATATTAATCATATTAAGCACATTATCTTCAGGAGTTGGGTCAAGAAGACTATTCAAATCATTCGTATAAGGGGTTGGTATTTCTTGGTTATCTTGGTGATTTAGAATAAGATCTTTATATATGGCCAAATGAGCATTATCCCGATTCAAAGCTTGAGATTTAGTTTATTTTTCATGGGATTTGAAAGAAATGTCATAGGATTTTTGGAATTAATGAATGATGGAATTATGGTCAAAATTGGACCGAGAAGATAATATATATCTATATTATGGAGATACCTATAGGTTTCATGAGAATGACCCCAACTAGCATGAAACCACCAAAGTTTATTAGAATCATACAAAGATTTTATTGGATGAGTAGGATCAAGATCTCATAGAGGATGCCTTGGTAGACATTTTAGTAATTCTACTGAGGATAAAGGTTTGTGAACATTAATGTTGTATTTTGAAGAGAAATGAGGATTGGTGATGTGGTTAAGAGGGGAAGCTTGTTTTGAATTTTCATTAGGAATAATAGTTTGAATAGTGTGAATGATATCATAAGAGTTAGTTACGCCATCATTGGTAGCATGATGATGTTTGTTCTTAAGCAACATGTGAGTACCTATAGAAAGTTGGGATGTCTCAAATTGATGCATAAGGAAATATTGATGTTTATCTTGGTCAATAACCTCTGCCAAAGTATGTGGAGAGAGAGAGAGAGAGAGAGAGAGAGAGAGAGAGAGAGAGAGAGAGAGAGAGAGAGAGAGAGAGAGAGAGAGAGAGAGAGAGAGAGAGAGAGAGAGAGAGACTTGATATTGTAACTTGGAAAATAGAACATTGATAAAGAGATTGAAAAGGTTATCATTGACCATACTATGTTTGCATTTTTTAGATAAATTCCTCCATAATTTATTGAAAGCTTTGAAAGTTTTAGTTTCAATTTGATTACAATTTATAAAGTGAGCCAAGGTATTCTCAAGTAGATCACTAGTTTTGAATTTTTTGACTAGAGCATTGACTAAATCTTCCAAACTAGTAGTAGAATGTGTTTTAAGTTGATTGTACCAATATAAATCATCACTCGTGAGAATTTTTTCATAATATATTTGTGGAGAAAAAGGTATTTCATTTGACCAAGTCTTTATATATATATATTTATAAATGTTTTTAAATAAAGAGTAGGATTAGTTGACCCATTTTAAGAAATGGTAGGGGTGATACCTCTATATCGATAATAATAATTGGAGATTTAAGAGGCTCAATTTGAAGATTATTGATTGTATTATAGACAAGAGGAGGTTGAGGGATAAAATTACCATAAGAAAATCATAGAGAAGGTGGGGGAACACTTTGATTTTCCATGCCCCATGACATTTGTTAAGGGTGGGTTTGAAGATGCATAAGGTGATTTTGCATTTGCATCACTTGATTTCCATTGTTATCTTTAAAATGTTTAATTGGATTAAGATTTTTTAATAGGATTTGATGGTTTTGAGTTGCATTATTGGCATTATTTAAAGCATTAGAATTGGTATTAGTATCTTGGGTACCACTATGGGTGTTACTAGGAGCTTGAGAAGAACTATTAGTAAGTGAGGAACTAGTGGCATAAATTTCATGTGTGGAAAAATATGGACTAGTAAATGGATGAGAAGAAGAAGCACTAGATGTATGGTTACCATGGGTTTATAGTAATGCATAAATGGAATAATTGATAAAAGTGGGTCTTGGAAGAGGCTCATGTTGGGAGAAACCTACAACAATCAATACGCTCTGATACCAACTGTTAGGAGACCCCTTATCCAATAGAAGCACAATTAATTACTTTCTTATAAGCAATTAAACACGGAATTATACCAGAATGATAAAGTAACTAGAAACTTGAGACATCAAAGAATTTGAGAGACAATACACACTCTTGTATTAAATATTACTAGAAGAAATACAATAAGGAAGATGCCACTTCTTCCTCCACCTCAAAGGCTTGCCACACCTCAAGACCTTCTTCCCTCTCTCTCTTGCTCAACACAAAACCAACTCTACAACCTGAGTTGCTATCCCTCCTTGAATGTTTCAGATGATCTCCTTGACCTTACACCTGTAGATCTCCTTGACCTTGCTTGCTTCAATGCTTTTACATGCCTTATTGATTAATTACAATACATGCCTCATGGGTCTTTAAATAGAATCCCATGGTTACAAAAATAGAAATCTAGCTACAATAATTAGACACGCATCTCGTGACTATAATTAGTCATTTGACATGCAAACACTCGCTTCACTTAACTGACTGTTTGTGAACAGTAGTTCTGGAAATACATAGGCGACCGATGTCGGTCCCTGCTTGCCTGGTGTTGCCAACGTCGGCCGACCTCCTACCATTGCTGGTTTCCTTCTCCACTGTCTGTGACCAACGTCGGTTATACTGCTGACGCCAGTTCCTTTGGTTCTTCAACATCCTCTTCTTGTGTCTGCAAATAGTTGAAGCTTTTAGCTTCACACACTAACAATCTCCCACTTAGAGATAAATGGCTGCTCTTGTACCTATACCTGTACACCATCTATTTTGTTCCTTAGGCACTGTATCCCTCTTCAAAGTCACCCTTGAAGACCAACCACCACTGAAACCTGTGATGCTGAACCTATCACTTATGCCACAAGAATTTTGCTGCTCCCAAATTCTTCATGACATACTTCTTAACCAACTCTAACCTTAGCTCAGAAAACTCCCTGTTTATGAAACCCTGCAACAAGTAACATAATACAGTAACAAGATAATGTAGCTAATATTATCCAACCTGGTAAAGATAAAATACAATGGTCAAACCTCCATTGTTCTGCAGCTTACTCAAGACCATATACCATAGCCTTCTGTCTCATGTGTCCATCCACTCTCTTCTCTAAGATGGGAATCCATCCCTCTATCCAGTGCTTTCTTCCAGCTAACAACTCTACCAACAAATACCTGTTTGGCTCTACTCTAAGGACTCACACTCCTCATCCATGCCAAGCTCCCACTATTTCTGGATTCTACCTGCACTGCTTCTTCCATCTTCCTAGTTCTTGACTGTCAGTAAGCAATATAAAGAAGGTGAACAACGAATATGAGGTTCACTTACCATTTCTAACCTCCACATGGGTGTTTGAGACTTATAGATCCACCCAACATCCGTTTCAGTGACCGATCTCAGCCATCTCCCAGTCTACTCCCGACCGATGTCAGTTCCCTGTACTGACCCTGACTGTTGACGTCATTTCCCTAGTTGACACCGACATCCCCCCTACCGACGTCAGTCCTTATGACCAACGTCAGACTTCTCCTACCTAACCTACCGACCCTACTGGTCTGCACATGACTGATGTCAGTATCTGGCTGATCGACATCGGTCCCATGTGACCGACATCGGCGTCTATGTGTTCCTGAAAGTGATGAAATTTTCATCCATGAGCTCTTTTTAGATCAAACCTCTGTCCATGCTACCGTGCTCAAATTTATTCAGCCCCTGTGACTGATCTCTATCCTTCATCTCCTCCATAAATGCCAAGGCTTCTTTGTTCCTGTCAAAAGCATCAAATTTCCTTTTTCTGCAATGAACTCTATATGTGCTTTCCAAATATGAACACATACCTTTTGAATCAAGAACGTCCATTCCCTTCTTATTCACGTGACCAAGCCTATTAGATCACATCTTTGAATCTACACTAGAAGTAGAATCAGTAATACAAGTAGGTAGATAAAGAGTACCTACTTTCTTACCTCTTGCTAGAACTAGTGCTCCCTTGGTAACCTTCCAAGAGTCTGCTGTGAGGGTTATTGTGCATCCCTCATCTCCCAACCTTCCTACAGAAATTAAACTCTGCTTCAGAATTGGAACATGCATGACCTCCTTCAACACCCATGTGTTGTCAATCTGCAATCTCAGCTACACTTTCCCTTTGCCAACTATCTTACAAGGCATACCATCCCCTAAATAGAGCACTCCAAAGTCTCCCTGTTCATACTCATGAAACAAATCTCTATTTGGGGATGCATGAAAAGATGAACCAGAATCTAAAATTCATGATCCTACCTGACTATCCAAAGAATGTATGAGAGCATCCTATACCACAATATTTGCATCCTTTGCTTCTTCAGTACCTGCATGTTGATTCTCTTTATCTCTCAACCAACACTCCTTTGTATGTTCTTTCTTTCCACAAAACCAGTATGTAATACCTTTGGACTCGGATCTCCTTCTCGACCTTGATTTCCCTTGCTCAACCTTCTCCCTTTGCCTTCCCCTACGTTTTTCACTTAGAGCATTCCCTGATGATTCACCTGTGCTTCTCCTGTGTATTTCTTCATTCAAGATCACACTCACAACATCATCAACTTTTAAGATTTTAGAAGCAGATGCAGAATTACTTACTGCCATAACCAAACCATCCCAACTTTCAGGCAAATAACATAAAATCAAGAGAGCCTTTATCTCATCATCAAAAACAATATTGACTGAAGCTAATTGGTTTACCAAACCATGGAAATCACTGAGATGAGTATGTACCGATCCACCTTCCTGCATTTGCAAAGTAAATAGTTGCTTCATAAGATATACCTTATTAGAAGCCGAGGGCTCTTTGTATAAATTCGCCAAGGACTTTATCAACTCTTTCGTTGTCTTGCACTGTGATAAGCTGAAAATCACAGACGATGCAAGGCTCAACCTTATGGAACCGAGAGCCTTCTGATCAAGAACACTCCATTCTTCATCCTTCATATCTATGGGCTTGCATGCAACCCCACCCAATGGTAAGTACAAATCTTTCTGATACAGATAGTCCTCAATTTGCATCCTCCAATGTTGATAATTCTTTCCATTAAACTTATCCATTCATACCTTACTTTCTTCTACCATTGCTAAACTCCCACTCAATCAGAAAACCCTGTGAATGACCTGTAATCAAAAACAATAACCTGCTTCCTGCAAATCGTAGCTCTGATACCACTTGTTGGGAGAAACCTACAACAATCAATACGCTCTGATACCAATTGTTAGGAGACCCCTTATCCAACGGAATCACAATTGATTACTTTCTTATAAGCAATTAAACATAGAATTATACCAGAATGATAAAGTAACTAGAAACTTGAGACAACAAAGAATTTGAGAGACAATACACACTCTTGTATTAAATATTACTAGAAGAAAATACAATAAGGAAGATGCCACTTCTTCCTCCACCTCAAAGGCTTGCCACACCTCAAGACTTTCTTCCCTCTCTCTCTTTCTCAACACAAAACCAACTCTAAAACCTGAGTTGCTATCCCTCCTTGAATGCTTTAGATGATCTCCTTGACCTTGCTTGCTTCAATGCTTTTACTTGCCTTATTGATTAATTACAATACATGCCTCATGGGTCTTTAAATAGAATCCCATGGTTACAAAAATAGAAATCTAACTACAATAATTAGACACATAGATCATGACTATAATTAGTCATTTGACATGCAAACACTCGCTTCACTTAACTGACTGTTTGCCAACAGTAGTTCTGGAAATACACAGGCAACCGGCGTCGGTCCCTGCTTGCCTGGTGCTATCAACATCGGCTGACCTCCTACCGTCACCAGTTTCCTTCTCCACTGTCTGTGACCAACATCGGTTATACTGCTCATGCCAGTTCCTCTGGTTCTTCAGCATCCTCTTCTTGTGTCTGCAAAAAGTTGAAGCTTTTAGCTCCACACACTAATAGCTCACTAGATGTAGAACTTGCCATGTTATTAGAGATACTAGGAATGAAGGTAAAGGAAGTAAAGGAATAAGAAGAAGTCATGGTAAAATAAGGGGTCAAAATAGATAAAAGAAGATGAGAAGCAAAGAAGCTAGTATCCCCTAATCCATATGAAAATGTCAGAGAAATTGAATGAGGCTATTCAGTTTGACCACTTATCATAAGTTGGTAAATGGTAGAAGGATCATGTTGAAAATAGAAATTGTACCATCAATGAATCAACCATTTCACTTATTGTGAAGGTCAAGTTATAATCATACCAATCTAATCATGGGGTTCTAAAGATTCACGTATGATCTTTAAGACGCGAGGGTTTGTTATAAGTTCTATAAAATAATCAATAAGCTATCAAATATAACTTATTTCATTATAACATCCAAAAATCTATTTATCAAATCATGAATTAGTTAAGATAAGAATATATAATCTATTCTATCTAATACAAAAAAATTATTAGTTAGATAATCTCTTGAAGAATAGAAATTTTATTAAGTAAATATTCATATATTCAATAATATCTTGCTATAATTTCCTCCATGTTTTATTCCAAAGAAAAAAATAAGTAAAAATAAATAGATTAAGAATAACAAAAAATAATCAATCATGTAAACAAGAGAGTGAAACAAGAAACAACTAACCAACAAACTAAGAAAAGGGAAATAACTAATCTCTTAAGAAAAACAAAAACAAATTATTAAAGCAACTGAAATCCAACTAAGCAATCTAATCTAATCAAGAATCAAACTCAAGAAAATATAAAAACCAAAAGATAAATATCGAATAAATAAATTAAAATAAGCTAAAATAGAAATAAATCTAATATCTATGAAGCAACTATTAAACTAAATCTAAACTAAATAAAAGACTATCAATCTAAAGACTTGAACAAATTTTAGAAATATATTAAGATAAATAATAAAAATAAATTAAATAAATTAAACATGTACTAAGCTATGAAAAAACTATTAAATGTCTAACTTAAATAAAACATTAAGAGATTATTAATTTTAAAACTAAACAAATTGAGAAGTAATAGGTATTTAAGATAGAACGCTAAAGAGCTAAAATTATAGAAAATATCTAAAAGAAGGCTAATTAAAAAAATATATATAGATAATGAAACATAAAGAAAAGACAAGGATGATACTAATAACTAATACACAAATAAACAGTTTCAATCATAAGTAAAACTAAAAGTTATGAAGATAACTAGAAACATAAATAAAATCATATTTAGAAAAAAACTAAAGATTAAATTATATTAAAGTTAGAGTCATATTATTATAAAGCATGTGAGTCTGAAAGGAGATTCGTCTTAGTAGAAAAAGATAATTTTATAGAAGAAATCAACACTCTTCCTTTACAAAACATGAATGTCAACTTTACAATCAAAATAGATTAATGAAGTGTCACAAAATAGAAAAATGTTCATCATTATTTACGCTAAATACTTAGAATCTACACATATGACTTCAAATAAAAATCATCAAAAGATGTTAATCTTACCAATCTTTAGATAATTAACATTAAATGATAAATAAAGATGGATATAATTGTGTTGCATAAATAATTACTTAACAATCAAATAAAAAACCATCAGATCTATCTGCAAATTTATACTATCTCAGAGGATTCACATAGAAAGAAGAAATATGAATGATTGACTTCAAAAAATGTCTAAGTCCTCAATACCTATTGTTATTTTGTCTTCAAATGAATCCTTGATCTCTTCTTATACCTTCAAAATTAGTTGAAAATAAATTATAACTAACTTTAATTAGTTATTAGTTTATGTTAATTTATTAAATTTTAAAATTTTAATTAATTATAATAATGATTAGTTAAATACATGTTTAATTAAGACTTTAAATGTCTTAATTGATCATGTTTATTGAATATAGATAGGAGGTAATAACATTAATAGGTGGGGACCCTTATTATTAATAATATAATATTACATATTCTAATCATAAAATAAATAACTCAAAGATTAAAAAACTTTATTTATATTAATCCATAATGCATATCAAATAACTTAAGCATATATATTATATCAAATCCCAAAATTACTACATTTTTCAAAATTTATAAAAATATATTAAAGTGTAAAACTAAAGTATCAAATTGAAATATCAAGTTCTATCATGAAAAGTTTATCCCTTAGATGACCAATAGTCATCTAAATTAGAGAAAACTTTAATTACATGTTTGCTTTCTTATGAAGATAAATATTATATTCCATCTTTGTATTATGAAAGGGAACCAATCTTGTTCTTGAATCAATTATGGTATCATCAATCTCTAATTTGATTCTTTTCAACATCCTAAGCTCCATTGGTGTCTCTAGCTCAGATTGAATTTTAGCTCTCTTTTCTATAGTGAAAGGTGGAATTTCTATTGTCTTCCTTCTACTAGTAAAACCTTGAACTCCCAAATTTAATCTTTTAGATCTCAGAATAGGTTAACTATGGGTAGTATCTAGACTTAATCTTCTACATTTTCTAGCAGGCTCTACATGAAAAGGAGAATGTACATCTAAAGGGATGGCCAAATTCTTAAAGTTATTAGCATGGGAAGTATCTATCTCAAGTTGTATGGTTTGATTAATAGGTAGAAGATCAACAATTGGTTTAATTATTTCAACATTCTGAGGTTGAAGTGGCAAATATTGAGACTAATGATCCAAATTGTGAGATAAGTTGCTTTGAAAAGGTGTTCAGGATCCAAGCCTATGGCCAAGAACACCTCTATTACCTCTAAATATTCTAAATCCCCTATTCACTATATTAGTGGTAAAATTAGTTAGAATGTCTAAAAATTCAGGATCATAATAATCAAAGTTTATGGACAATCTTATTCCCCTATGGAATCTAGGGCCAAAGTTTCCTGCATAAAAACAACCTCTAGGAAAACCTCTATTGGGATTGGGCTAGTTAGTATCACTGTTCTAACTCTATCCACACCTCTATTATCATTAAATTTTTTCAAACCAGGTTGATCCCACCCTAACATTATGATCAATCTTAAATATAATGATCCAATTTAAAATTGGGAAACAACAAATACCCAAAAAGAAATAATATTGAAGGTTGTTATATCTCAATAAACTAAAACTAAACAATATCATGAATTGAAAACAATCTATCTATATCAAAATATGCATGAACACTTCAATAAAGCTCTAAATACAAATTAATAATCTATCTACAATAAATCACTATTTTATTGATAATGACTAAGCTTTTATATCAATAAAATCTATTTGGCCTGATCACCTTTCAATTTTTTTTGAAACTGAGAAATTTCTAATGAAGATATCAAATCCCAAAAAGTACTTTCCAAGTAAAGAAATAAATAATAAGTAACATCTTATTTGTTTATCTTAATATAATATTCTAATAAAAGTTTCAAAATGAGAAGTATAAAATAATGTTAACCTCAACCTCCCTTTTTAAAGAAAAAATTAAAACTTCAATATTGACGTGAAATTTTAATAGAAACCTCATCTTATATGAAACATTAAATAACCCTTGAAACTAAAAACTATTAGATAATTTTACAATCTCAAGAATATCTTATATATCCTTGACAAACTTAATAATATAGTTTGCAAAATGGCTGACTGATTCCATTTGAATTTACACATAATTATTCCAAGATCCAACACTCTCAACCCAAAAATCATTTGTACTAAAAATAAAAACTTAGATTTTTCTGAGATGATTCCCATATTTCAATTATATCATCAATAATCATAGTGAAACCAATTATTAAAGTTTAAAATTTTGATACTTCTTAAAGACACAAATAAACATCATTAACTTTCAATGGACATGCACAACTATTATAAATATATCATATGAATGGATCTATTTATAAATATTTTTATATATTTCCATAAAATATCCAATTGAGTTTATTTTAAACTTCTCCTATAAATCAACATATGAAAGTTTTTTAATGAATAAAACTTGCTTGATAGAAACCCAAGCATGCATCATTACTCTTCAAAATTTTAAAAAAATTACACTAAAATGGGAAAATTAATTAATGAATTTTCAAGGGTTAGATAGCTCTTCACAAAAATGTTTTCAAATATATAATTCTATTTTTCTTGAGTGATTCCACTAAGTATATATTTAGATAACACAGCCTCAGAAAGTGATATAAAACCATTGAAAAGGAACATGTCTTCTATTATGAGATTAGGGTTTAAAATAAAATTTAAATTTGACTTATGTAAAAACCCTAACCAGTTAACAACCATTTATGCTAAAATAATACTATCAACCCATGAAATGAGAGCCTAAAAATTTAACAGCCAAACCAACTCCAAATATTGAAAGAACTATCAAATCTATATATTCATAGAGACTAGGAGGACCCATTAAGTTATTTCTAATTTAATTGTGATTTCCTTTGACAAGATGGAAAATATACGTGTGCATGACTATCACACTATCCAATAATCTAAAAAAACAATATGAGAATCATACATATTTAATTAAAAAAACCATTTATTCTTCAAAAGCAAAAAATAATGACAAATAGAAATTCATAAAAGTTTACAAGACTGAAAATCATCTATGCCTCAGAAATATGAATGCTCAAAAAATTGTTTGAATCTATATCAAAGAAATAACTGAACCATTGTATTAATCTTAAAAAATAGACATAAAATCTATTGCATGCATATAAACCATCAAGAAAATCCCTATATCCTTACAGTCATGCATGCCTTATAAATATATTCTCAAACAAATTCAAAAGAATTACCATATCTTCTCAAATATTTTTCATGCAATCAAACTCACATATTTTCACACTATAGATCATATATCGACATATAGAAACATACCAAGAAAATTAAGAACTTTCAATCACATTCATGTAGATTCAAAAAAGACTATTCCTTCCTTTAAAAATATAAATTTTCCATAAATCACCATAAAACAAAATGCTAAACATTACATAACATACCTAGTCGTGTACCAGAGCTTTCTATCTAAATATTCTTGATAAATTTCTTGACAAATCTTGTTTTGTAACTCAACCACTATCTAGCCATAGCTCCACTTATGCATCAAATCTTGCAACCAAATGAGCCAAAAATTTATAAATTCACAAGTTATATCTACCAACTCTTCCCCATAAAAGACCAAGTGACATGATCGAACCTCATTGGTTCTCATTAAACAAAAAGTACTTTAACAATTCAACTAAGTGACTATCAACACAACTCTAATTTAGTGATAATTATTTATTCATACTAAACATACACTAATTTATGCTATTCGAGGTGAGATTAATTTGCATTAACTCCTTATACCACTAAATCTGTAGGATGATCTTGAAACATCAAAGACATGTTCTTTTTAAATGTTAATGACAACTAAGCTTACCATGATTGATTTCATTTCCCAACCAATCCCTAGTTCAACTAAGTCAATAAACATGCTTTGGGCTTGTTGCATAGTCAATCCATATGGCCTTGAGACTCAATAAAAAAAATTCACTATGGACCTTGCATATTTGAAATTTTCCAAGTCTTACACCATAATATGAAGGGTCTAACCATGTTATAAGACTTTGAATTTATTTTGAAGATTTAAGACTAGAAAAAACTAATCTATGAGATTATATGTATTTTTATAATCTCATGAACACCCTACACCATTAAAAATTATTCCATGAATAAATATTGTATCAACCAATTCACCTTTTTGATATATTAACTTTCATGCCCAGTGAGATACAAATAATGGTATACATGCATGGAGAGTTATGTTCATCGAATCTTAATAATTATTCAAATATTAAAATTACTAAGCCTTAGAATGTCAATTAGATGATCATGATCTTAAACATGTATTTTCGTAATCAAGTCACAAAATCAAAGGAATAAGATAGAAACCTATATAAACTAGAATGGAAACATTTTTAATTAATTTAAGCATATTAATTCTTTAAATGCCCATTATATCATAATAGAAAACAATGATGATCCACGAAATTTTGTATTCTAAAAATAGTATTTTTAGACAAATGTATTGTCTTCCAAATTAAAAAACCATCAATATCATCATCATTTGTTCTGATCCTTTAATCAAATCATATCATCTATGATAAACCAAGAATAATAAATTTGTCTAGATTGAAATTACATTTCCACTAAAACTACCTCAAAACTTAACTGAGTTGAACATCAAAAGCATTTAGCATGCATGCGTGCGTGCACACACACACACACATTTTATTTACTAATCCACCATGATTTTCGAAACCTATTATAACATAAATATAAATTCATCAACTAATCATCATCATTTAATAATTAAAAAAATTCATCTAAAATACTATCAATCAACAAGATCGCTGACACAGTTTTAGATTTTATGATAGGATCATCTATATGAAATCAAGTATTACACTTGTAAAAAATTTATGGGGGAGGGGTGTAGAAAATAGGCATAATATATCTTTTCCTCAATGTTTAGGAAATTTATAGATGAAAATCATTTCTAGTGTATACTCTAATTTGGGTTGATCTTAAAGTGAGAAGAGAGGATTTATAAGTGAAGAATAATGAAGAGGGATCAAATAGTTGTTTGTGTAAGTGGATATATGAACATTAGTTTCATCCAAGATAGGATCCATAAGCTACTTATGGTAGAACCTATTAGGATTTGTAAGATTCATAATATCTATTGAATTCAACTCAATGTTGTCTTCAAATAGGAATTTCAAGATGAAGGAGAAAGATTAGGTAAGGTAAAATTGATGTAAAATAAATTAAATTCAAAGGGAAAGATAATATTATATAGTTTCCTCGGTCAACCTAGTACTAAAAATAAGATCTACAAACTAAGTGAATAAGGATATAGATTTGACAGGGTTGACCTAGTACTGTGACTAGGAAAGAATAACCTAATATGGATACAAAATTGATAGGTTCAACTTAGTACTATATTATAAGAGACATAAATGTATACAAGGTTTACCAGGTTAGCTCAATACTACAGGCAAGGGAAATGAATAGTCTATAAAAGACTGTGTCAAATAAAATGAAAATGTACTAAAATAGGGTTTTTTTTTACAATGTAATTGAAATCAAGAAATATAAGTAAAAAATAAATAAATTAGGTCAATAATAATGATATAATTGAGGGAAAAAAAATAAAACCTTAAACTAACATTGGAAAATCCATGTTTTTGTTATTACCATGTTATTTTATGTGTGATAAGGTGGTTGGCTAAAAATAGGGAACTAGAAAGCAATATATGGATGATTTGAGTATGTTTAGGATGAAAACAATCTATGTTGGTAATGGTAATAGCTTTTTATGTTGGCCTACCCACTTACTTCATAATATCTCAATCATAAGGGAATCAGGTGCTTACCCAATATATACCATTAACAATGTGTTTAGACTTGACCATAAAACCAAGTCGGCTTCCCCCTTGGTAATGAAATCTAAGTAGACCTTAGATAGAAAAATATTTAAATAGATTTTTTAATTATGTTATTTGGTAGTGTGTGCAATAAAGATAAAAATAGTTCAACTAAATGTTAAATTGAAAAACCACCTAATTAGACTACGTGATTTATTCTAAGCATGCAAGCAATTGAAAGTATAAGTGTGAAGTAAGTAATAGCACATAGTTACTAATTTTAATTTGAAACATAGTACACTCTCTATGTAAATGACATTAAATTAAAATGTTATAGAAAAAATTCATTAGTGTCACTGTTATACTGTAGAAACAAAGGTCTTTAAAAACTATGTCAATAGGGTCGACCTAATCTTTTAGACATAAGATAAAATATAAAACTAGGTCTAACAGGTCGACATAGTTTTTTATATAATGTCAATTTTAAAGACTACATATATTGTAAAATATAACTATAAAGAAGAACTAAAGTGAAAGAGAAAGAGAGAAGGGAACCTTGGTGGGTTGGAATATGTAGAGGAATATTGAATTTTTGTTGATGTGCTTTGAATGTTACTTATTAGTTACACCAACTATGTTGACTAGGTCGACCTAGTTCTCTACTTCCCTATTTGCTAAAGCCTATGAAGATGAATATACTAGCTTAGTCAACCTAGTATGTTTTCTGTAATCTTGTAACATGACTATATCAGCTTGGTCGACCTAGTATGTTTTTTAGAACCTTGTAAGATAACTGTACCAGCCTAGTTGAGTTAGTATGTTTTATGAAAGTCTATAAGAGTACTGTGTCAACATATTTAATGCAATATCTTATATCTGATGAAGACCTATAGTAATATAACATATTCAATTTTTATGTGACTATGCATTAAACCTATGCATAAAAGTTAGAAACTATATTTACGTTGTCGACCTATTATCGTAGATATAGAAAAATAATAAATAAAATAATAGAAAATCAAAAAAGTGAATGAAAACTTAAAATAGCTATATTTATGTTAGGTTCACCAAAATGTATTAAATTATAAATGTATCAGATCTATAAATCAATCCTATCTCAAATAAGATAGATCCTACTTACACTTTTGATTGAAGATACAATAGATAATTCAGACCATGACCAATATATGGATCTGCTAGACCTAATTAATGGATCTCTTATCATAAAAATATTACTAGAGAGAGTTCCAAAGATTGCAATAAAGCAAAACCACATAGTAAACCTAATTAATCTTTATGTTTTCATATTTACTAAACTAATAACAAGCAAAGCAAAATATATTCTAGTTCTCACCAAAGCTTGTTGCATAAAGTGGGCATAATAAAAAATAGAAGTAAACTTACATAAAAGACATATACTCACATTAATGTATAGATAATCCTAATGCATGGAAGATAAGTGAAAATACATACATACATACATACATACATACATTCATATATATATATATATATATATATATATATATATATATAAGAGGAACAATTTTAGGAATACGTAAATTTGAAGATGAACCCACTGAGCCTCAATCTCTCCCTTGGCCAAGGTGTTTCAAAAGAGGTTGTAATGGCATGTAAGGATGATAAGGATAAATCAGTTCTAGGCTACACAACCTATCAATTCATCCAAAAGACTTATCCACAAGATAAGATATGTATCTTCAAATAAAGTATGAAACCTTAAGCTTTCTCTTCAAGTAGAATGGTGGATAATTGTATGCATAATAACTATTAATTATTATTCTCTTCTCTAAATAATGGAAAAATGATCTTTTATATATAGGTGAATTTAACCTTAAGTACTTCTAAAATTTTTAGCTAATGGGGTTGATCTACTTGAACTAGTATTGTTATTGACAAAAATTCACTAGGTCATAGGCTAGGTCATCCAAGTGTCGAGCTAGACCCTAAATGAATTTAACCAATAAGAGTACAAGGTTGACCCAATCCACCTAGTACTATAAACTATTTAAATGGGTTTTAGGTTATGAAAAGTGGGACAAAAGGTGAGAAATGTCTTGAGTATACAAAAGAGAAGAAAAAACCTAGGGGAATGGTTTGAAGTAAACATGTGTGTAGATAAAAAGTGGCAAAAGAGACACCAATCCTGTGAAGCACCAATGGTCTACCCACCACTTTCTCGGTGTGGGCCTTGATCCATGCACTCAGAGAGACTAATACTCGATGAGTTAATTAAAGATAAAGAGTATCAATAATTGATAAAATTTTGAGAATATTATCTGTATATAGGCACCATATCCTCCTAGAACATAAAAAATTATGTATACATACACACACATTCTTCATTTTATGTGTGAATTAAGTTTTAAATTTTAAATTTACAATTATAACTTAAATTTGACATGACATTTATATAAAAACTACCTTCATCAATTACTGAAAAATGATTTGACCTCAAATGTGCATGCCAAAAAATATTCATTCGAGAGTACATAATCCAACCTTATGAACCATTAGCAACATCATCATCATAAGTTATAGTACATATAGCTCTACAAGATTTGTACAGATGGAGTCGAGTATACACACTACATGGCATATCTCCTACATTAGTCATTAAGTGCCTACTCATATGTTGAACAAATGTATCAATAAGTGTAATAAGTGCATATAGATTGTCAATCTCCATGACTTCTTTTAGTAGAGGGTGGATCTCAAGATGAAGTTGATTTTGGGTAGGTATCCTTTTACATTCATTAGGTACATGACATGCACCTTCTCAATCTTATGCATAGCTTTTTTCTAAGCATTGAAACTAACTATAATAAAAAAAAATAAAATTGGAATCTTATTAAAGATAAACTCATAGTACAGTTTCCTCAAAACATATAATGGAATGTCATGGTTGTTACACAATGGATAAAAAAACACCATCCACCATCAGTCCTAGAAATTGGATTTGATCAAATTATGTTATCACCTATAGATTGGGAAACATTGAACATTTATTGGAAATGGTGAACTGATGGCTAGGTCAATGAATAATACACAAATGTCAAATTTTGATATCTATCTATTTTTGAGCTCATGTGATGATAATTTATAACCATAATAAACCCTATAAATATTTTTATAAGATGTTCATCTATCAATTTGACTCATTATCAAATCAACTTGACCCAATAATTACTCTAGGTTATTAGCTACATAGGTACAGTGGGTATTACTGGATATAGAATCCCTCATTCTCTTGATTAAATGTTAAATTTCAATTTTGTTTTATACAATGTTTAAAGCTAGATCCTCCTAGCTATCTGGGTGATCTTATGGAATTGTAGGAGTGTTAGGTGGAGGAATATGAGGTTATGGGGAGGGTTATCAAGAGGATTAGAAACATTAAGTGGAGGGTCAACCAGAGGAAAAATAAGGTTAGATGGAGAGATAGGAGAATGGTTATGGTCTATTGCAATGGATTGGTCTATTTAAAAAATAAATTAATTAATTAATTATATATATATAAATATAATCCCTTCCATGTATATATCATCACTATTAGTTTATATTAGAATATATATATATATATATATATATATATTCCATTATATATATATTCTCTTATTTATATATATATATATATATATATTCCCATATATATATATAATATATAAAATGGAATATATATATATATATATATATATATATATATATATATATATATATATAAACTAATAGTGATGATATATACATGAAAGGGATTATAAACAACATGCAAAAATAATAATAATTAAATAAAATAACGTACTTACACCTCTAAAATCCAAATGCATACTCAATGAGTATATATTGAAGAACCTTCATGTTCATTATAAATCCACAAGTTGTAGGGTGAAAAATAGAGAGGAAAAAAAATGAACAACAAATAAACAAATAAAGTCATAAGTTATTTTAATCCTCCCCAAAAATAAAACTAGGTTTTTCCTTGTAAACTTAAATCCTATAGTGGAGATGATCTTAAACCTAAAGAGAAGCATTTTAGTTGCTTATAATGTTTTTTGAACTATATTATTTTAGTTATGTGCACTCTAGAGTTTTATTAATCAAGGATAGAGAACCCCTTAATCCAAAGGTGGGACGTAATGTCCCATTGAACCCAAAAGATATTTTAAAGTTGTTTTTAAATTATTATGTTCTCTCTGTGATGGTATTTTTATTTAATTGAATGAAATAAGGTCCAGATCATTTTCCCATATTTATTGCATTTTTTTTGTTGGATAATTTTGTTTAAGAGGTTGAATAACAAGTTTAATTATTTTGACAATAGATTATTATTATTTTATAAAGGTAAATTGATTTATTATTTATATTTTATTTAATTGATTGTAATTAGATTTGGATTATTTTTATGGGTGTTTAAATAAATTGAATTATTTTTTTGATATTTTATGAGTAATTTCAATTATGAGTTGAATAGCGAATTTAATTTAATTATTGCAATGGAGTGGTTTAAGCATCACATATCATTTCATTAGACAATTGATTAGCAATAGAATAATTGATTTAAAGTTTTATAGATCTGAAGACCATTTGGTAGATATATTTACGAAGACGTTATCCATAAATTTTTTTGAACATCTGAAACAGAACTTGAGCATTATAGATGTCGAAGCAACTCGTGATAGAAAGAAAAGGAGAGTGTTGAAATATTGATTTAATTTCCACACTAATTTTACTTTTAAAGCATGATTTAAAGCTGTTGCTTTGCTTTGCTTACGGTAAGATATAAACTGCTTTAAAGCTCTTCTAGAAGCTTTTGTAATTCATCATAGTCCTCTATATATATGAGACATTGCAATTGTTTTTTTATCGTCAAGATTTAATAGAAGCTGAAGTTGTATTGCGATCATTGAACCAAATTAAGGAGTGGTTTTTTTCTAATAGCAGAAAACTATATTGTTATTTCAAGAATCTCTCACCTTTCGATTAAACCCTTGGTGAGGCGCATAAGATACTGTTTTCGATAAAAACTTCCATGTACTTACATTAGTTTTGTGGTTATAGTTTTCCAAGGGTTTTAAAAAGTTTTCTTCTAGGATGATGATAATTTCATTTTCTGTTAAAAAATTTAAATCAATTTCTCTTTCACATGGCTATTTGCCCTGTTCGGTTATAAAGGATGATTCATTTAAGTTGAACTATAAATATTTATATATTCCATTTTTTAATGCATTTATTTTGATGATATATCTTCTTCGTAAAATAGCTTAGTATTGATGGTATATGGGTTGTGAATATCATTTTTAAATTTTTGTAACTATAATGCATTCCATTACTAATTCAAAATGGATTATATTTTTTTTTTCAAATACATTTAATTTTTCCTGCATATAGGCTCTGACCTCAATGCTGAAAAAAGACATTAACATATAATTTTCAGTGATACATAAAAAAATGAACTTTTATTGGTAATTAATTGTGCTAAATTTATATGGATAAGTTACTAAGTTGGATAGCATTTATATCAAGCTCGTCTGAGTATATGATCTTAGACCATGTGAGTTATGGGTTCAGAAGAGACAATTTCATCGAAGTCACTTGAAGGCTAAAACCGATTCACATTAATTGAATTCATGAAACTCATATAGTTTTTCTCTAATGTATCTACACCCACTCCATTAAACCACTTGAAAACCTAGATAGTAATATGAAGTATAAACTCTTAAATAAACTTAAGTTTCACTATTTAAAGTAAGTGCATGCATGTGCGCACACACAAACACATCGACCGACCCAAACAGATATAAGAAGGCCACTATGTTCATTATTATGCATGATGTGATCCATGATCATAGGGATATTGTGAGACAATATGATATTGTAAATTTTTTGTAGTTAGTTGAGTAGCTTATGATGGTGCTACACTTGGTACAATTGCTAGTTAGACATCATTGTGATATTATTTTGCATGCATTATATATAATTACAAGAAATAAATTTAACGTAATATTAAATCCTTCAGGTTTTTAATCTAATCTTAAATTTGTTAGACTCAAAATAAAATGTATAAAATAAAATATATATAGTCTTGGCATTAAAATTAGTAAATATATTTTAGAGAGATTAGTGTAGTCTAAGGAGTCTTGGATTAGTACTTAAAGGATATTTTAGAAGTTTGTGATCAAAGCTTTTAGTGGTGATATTTTTCTACATTCCTTTAATTGTTCCACATTGGTACTTTCTTCTTGTTATTTTTGACTACTCTAATATGTGTTTCTTGATATTGACTTGTAATTTTATTTGTGAAGCTTCTAAACTTTGTTTTTTTAATCTTCTCTATTGTTATTGATTATTTAACTTTACAGTTACTCTTTAACTTTGTATTTATTCTTTATCCAATTCTCTTTGTTCTTTTTAATATATATTTTATCATTTTTATGTTAATCTACTATTCTGAACTCATTTTTATCTCTAAATAAAAAACTCTTTTACTTTATTATTTTCTATCAAAAACACATATTATATTTTTATATTCAAAATAAAAACATACATGGCATGTAACCATTTAGAGGTCTGCAACAATTTTTGTCTATAAGATATTTAGAAAACCAAAATTCAAAGAAAAACAGTCTAAAGCCTGTTAATTCCCTGGCCTGTCTAAGTCAAATCGATCATAAATGTTTTAAAATGTGGGGAACACGTTGTTGGCTATGTAGGAGACGCGTGGAACATTGTGGAGTTAGTTTGGATATTCGTAAGTCATATTCATTTAGATTTTACTTATCAAACGAATCAATTACATTATAGTATATTCCTATTCTATTCGGCATTGCGCCCTAAGCCGGCTATAATGTCATTAAGCAAACAGATCTGACTATATATATGTACATGTCCAACCACTTCCTCCCATTCATTTGCCGAAAACATTTATCCTCGTTTAGCCATTCAAACAATTGGCGGACCTCCATGGCATCGAAATGTTTAGTTTCGCTGATGGCCCTTGTCTGTGCATTGTCATTAATTATGCCGTGTCACCCCGTCTTTGCTGCATATAATGGTAACCTTATTACCGTAGGCGACGAGAAAGGTTGGACGCTTGGCTTTGACTACCTGAATTGGGCAGTAACCAAAGAGTTCCATGTTGGAGACACACTAGGTCATTTCACCACTAACCAACTTCTTGCTATTACTTAGATATTAGTTATCAATTTGAATTTGTATCATTTTTGTTTAACTGAATCTAACAAGATTTGTGTCCTGGGTGAGAGGGTGCAGTGTTCAACTACGCCCAGGGTGTTCACAACCTGATAATGGTAAATGGATCAGCTTTCGCAAACTGCGTGAATGAACCAAATCTGGCTGTGTATGGAAGTGGAGGGGACAAAATAGTATTGAAGGCCCTAGGGAATATGTGGTTCATCTGCGGAGTAGGAGCGCATTGCGAGAATGGAATGAAGCTTAAGATAACAGTAACCAAAGATTCTTCAGCTTCGAGTCCTGCACCAGCACCTGCAGCTGCACCAGAATCTCCCACCTTTCGATTAAACCCCTGGTGAAGCGCGCAGGATACACGTTTCAATAAAAGCTTCCATCTACTTCCTCTGTTTCTGTGGTTACAGTTTTTCGGGGCGCTGGGGTGTGGTGGACGACCATGATAATTTCACTTTGATACAAAATATATTAAATCAATTTCTCGTGCAGAAGGTTATTTGATTTTATTGCACCGCCATCACCGTCATGTTTGTAGAGGATGATTCATTCAAGTTGAACAGGAAGGAGATGACAAATACATGAATTATTATTACATCCCAATCAATGGTAAACTACACGCTACTTCTCTTAATATATATTATCAGAGAGAAAATAAATCAAAAGATTCTAGTCATCTACGGATATTTATTTTTTCGAAGTAATAAACAAAAACAGTTTTAAAAAAACAAAACAAATTGGAAACTACCAATTTGTTATAAGATAGAAAAAATATGTTAGATTCTAAGTTATCTTCCAACACTCCTTACATTTTACTTTATAATTGTGTCAAATTGGTAATGTCCAATTTTTCTCAGATTTTTAAAAATTCCTTTTTGCTAATGACTTCATGAAAATGTATGCATATTGTTATTTTTGTGAAAGACATCATTTTTTTTCTACTGTCAAGTTATTGTCATACTAAATTTGTGTTGCCTCTTTCTGCTCTTGATTCAAATCTACTGTCATTCTTCGCATCCATATGAATTGACATGCTGCTAATGTAGTTGCTCTATACTCTGCTCGTCATTGAAAGGTAACAATTGGATTTTTTTGGAAAAAGGTTTAGAATTATAAACTTATTCCAAAAATTAACATGTTCTGGTGGGCTACTACTCGTAACAAAATCCTAACTTAGGATAATCTTCAAAAGAGAGGGTTTACCCTAGTCAATAGATGTTTTTCGTGTGGTTCAAAAGAGGAATCAGTGTCACACCTCTTCATCCACTTTGATTTTGCCCGGGAATTATGGGGTACAATACTTAATAACATTGGTATTGAATGGGTCTATAATTTTGACCTTAAAGAAGTAATCCTCAGCTCATATCCAACCTTCACACATCCTTGGCTTATGGAATTATTGAAGCAAACTCTACCATGTTTGAGTCGGATTTTATGGAAAGAGCGCAACCACAGAATTTTCAGGGACATTGCTACAAATGCATCTCAGGTATTTCACTCTTTTGTTAAGAACCTTATGGAAAGTGTCACCACAACCCAAATTCGTGCTGTGGAGAAACCCCTATCTTAGATTGAAAACTAAATTGCAACCAAATGAAAGCTTTTAAACTAGATCCCTGAGTATAATAACTCCAAAATCCTGCAGAGACTAAATACTAAATGGATTCCCCCAAAGCCTAACTAGATGAAACTCAACTTTGATGGGGCATCAAAGACAAATGATAAAGCTAGTGCAGGAATTATAAGGAATGATAAGGGATGGATGATTGTTGTCTATGCTGGTGGAATAGAAAGTCAGAGTAATAACTATGCTGAAGCAATGGCTTTCCTATGGGGGTTGAAATTGGCTATATCCCTAGGAATAAGGACGTTGAGTATACAAGGAGACTCTAAAATGGTCGTAGATGCTCTTAATAAAGCATCAAATGTGGGAATTAAGCTAAGAGATATCATTACTGATATTCAAATTCTTTTGCAGAAGTTCTCCGAAGTGGAGATTTCTCATATTTACAGAGAGGGAAATAGTGTTGTGGATGCCTGTGCCAATCTTGGTCATCAATTTTTAGGTTGGAGGGTGTGGCGACAAGGTGTTCATATTCCCTTAAACATTATGGATATTATTCAAAAGGAGATGACTTGTCAAGGATGAGGTGGATCTATGACAATGATAGCTCTTGGAGGCGGTCCATGTGGAGGGGGCCATTGTGGATCTTAGAACTTGATAACTTTTGGACTCTTTTGACAATCTTTCATGATTTATTGTATCAAGAGGTTAAGGCACGCGGGCATCATTATGAAGATCAATGGGAAATGATTTCCAAGCATGGGAGTAGACAACATCATATCTATAAGGTATTTCAAATAATGAGCCATCACATCTTCGTTACGCATAAGCAAAAACAAGGGTTAGTAACCATTTCAGAGTTGAAGACTGAATTTAGGAACTCCACGGGTTGGGTCTATAAAGATAAGATGGGAGTAGACCGTATTTGAACTGAACCAGTATCCTACTGTGAATTCAAAGATAATCCATTAGTTTGGCATTATTGTAAAGAAGGGGGTATCAACCCATATTTGGAAAGGCTTAATGGTTTTGATGAAAACTTATCTGAGCAATTTGCGAGATCTTGGTTAAATAGGTAGGTCACGGTTGGCGGAATGAGTTTTTAAATATCTAAAAAAATGATTGCTATAGCCACTACAATGACCATGTAAGGGATAAAGCCTCAAAGGAAAACAAAAATTATGGATCTCTCAAGCCATAAACTGTTCCTGGAAGAGGGGGAAGAACTCATATGTTATCAAGGATGTTTCGAGCGTGCTAAACTACCTGAGCCATGGGATGGAGTGTGCTTCATTCTCATGAAGTACTTCATGCTCGAAGGTTGATTTACAAGGTTTTAAAATTACCATCTTCCTCTGTTAAGTCACTTCAATTGCAATGCTATTATTAGTTTTCCTTTTTACCTGCTCTCCTCTTTAGAACACTCTGTCCTTAGGGTGAGAGCTAAAATGTCTAAAAAGCCAGACATGAACCCTATTCCCCTACACTAGGGCCTCATTTTCTATTTATACAACTTTCACCTAGCCCTTGAGCCATCTAAGACTATTACAATTGATAGTGGTGACATTCCTTCCAATCCAGTGTCTGGTGATGCTATTGATTAGTCCTATTTTTCTCTTGCTCCTACCAAAACAAAAGATTTTTCTTTCTCCACCCAAGAAGAGACCCCTATTGACACCCCCAGCTCCTTTGCTAGTAAGAAGGGTAAGAAGAGGAAAGTTGATGAGGAGGAAGAGAATATTAGGGAGACCATGGAGGGGACCCACAAAAATTTGGGTAGCGCCACTGGGGGCCAGGGTGGCAAATCTTATAAGTCTTCCAAAATTAATAAGGAAGGCTTCTCCTCTGGAGTTCATAGGTTAGAGAGGATTGTTGGTAAACCAGCCCTAAAGGCTAGACTTATTGATTATTCAGAAGGAGCTTCAGAGGAAGCAACCTAGGAGGAAGAATCTAAGGAGCTGGAAACACAAGAATTTTTTGAGGACACAGGAGGGAAGCAGGAGACTAGGGATTTTGAGGTTACTAAGGAGCATGGTGCTGACAATATGGAAACTATTGACAATAGGGGGAAAATGTATGTCGAGGAAGCTGATGAGGAAATAGAGAATGAGACTGATTGGAAATCTGAAATTGGGACTCTGAAGGATCGTATTCAAAAGCTGGAGTAGAATTTCACCAAGGGACTCCATAATACAATCCTCCTAAACATGTCTATGTTGAAAGAAGTGGATAATACTGGGCCTGCTGATAATGGGGAGAATATTGAGAAACTTAATGATATTCTCAAATCAATGATGATGTAAGGAGAGTCCCCTCTGACTCTGGTCTTTCTATTTCTTGTTTTCTTATTGTTGTGTCTGTTGGTTCTCAGCTAGTGCCATCGTCTTTTCGAAGACATATTTTATTTGATTGCCTTCTTGTCTTTTTTTCTCTATGAAGGTTTTGGCCCCTGGTTTGCCACCTTATCTTATCAAAAACAATCAGATTTTTTTGGGAAGATCATGATAATTCACATGAACCAAGGTGAAAAATATATCCAAATGTGTTCTTTCTATCATCTATGTTACCTAAAAACTCATTATCTTTGCAACCAACCAATCCATATTTTTCTAATGTTGAATATAAAATCCCATCATCTTTTATTTCACTAACATATCTCAAAATAATATTCCATGTTTGTCAATTTGAATCCTTAGATGTCTCCATGAATCTTGTAATCAAACTCATGACATACATACTGTCAGGACCAATAAATGTTAAATACATCAAGCTGCTCTCTACCCTGTTGTATAATGTTGGGTTTGCATTTGTGCTCTTATTTTTTGTGCTCAGTTTTAATCCCATTGCCATAGGTGTGTCCTATATTTTATAGTTCAACATATTAAACTTTTTTAAAACATCATTTGCATATTTTTTTTGGCTTACTTCATTCAAAAAAAATATTTCATTAAACACAAATCGGTCATTTTAAACTATTTTCAATGTTGATTATAAGATCTAAACAAAACAATTTACTATAAATATCAAATCATCAACATATAAGAAAATAATTAATATCTCTCCTCGTTCATTCATCTTGATTAAATGGTAGGTTCACTACTACATTTTTTGAATCGACTATTCAAATGAAATGAGAACAACCAACCAACCCACATCAATTGAATTCATAATACCTAAAATGTTAGCCTCTAATATGGCCACAAACACTCACTATTATACCGAAACATTGATTTATACTTGTCAACAAAAATAAAATGAGAACTACTTCAATTCCCTTTAAAATGTGAAGAATCATATCAAGTATAAAATCTTTAATATAATTAAAGGATGTGAATAAGTCTTAAAAAAGGTAATGTGTTAACATATTTTTAGGCCACATAAATATATATTTTAATAACAAGGCCACTATGTTTATTATTATGCATGATGTGACCCATGGCCCCCCACACACACACATACACACACGTGTGTGTGTTTGTGTGTGTGTGTGTGTGTGTGTGTGTGGGGTCATCATTCACATCATGCAAAATAATAAAGATAGTGGCCTTGTTATTATTAATTATATTTATGTGCCCTAAAAATATAATAACTCTTTTCATTTTTTTAAGACTTATTTGTCAAAATATGCCAATAGGTGATGTTATGGTCAAATGACCACACAATAATTATTTCATAATGACCATACATGTAATTTAAAATATGAAAGAGGATGTGCAATAATTTATTGATGTGTTTAAATTCCTTGACTATCAATTTCTTTCTATATTACAATACCCTGCTGAAGAGGAATATATAGAAAGAGTACAGGGAGTTTACTCATAGGAGAACTCACCTTGGGACTGAGTGTAACTCATTGTGGAACTCATAAGAAAACTCACAATGACACTTAATTGAAGTCTAAGTGGAACTCTAAGTCAAACTCATCCTCTCACCAAATTTAGTTTTAAGAGGCTCTACTACAAAACCTATTGGAATTATTTTGTAAATCTATGGAAAACCATTTTACAACTATTAAAAATTCTATATGGGTGACAGTGAATCCATCAGGATATGGGAGTTGTGTAAGCAAACAAATATTTGAATATTCCCTTTTTTTTCACAAAACTATTCAAATGCATTGAAAGATAGACATCAAATTTAACTATCAAGAGCCTATACCAAAGGTCTATCAAATGGTGGGTAGTAAATGGTTCGTACTAAATGGTATGTTACAAATGATAGGTGCTAAATAATGGTGCTGAGTGGTGGGTGTTCAATGATAGATACCAAATGGTGCTTGTCTAATGGAAGTACTAAATGATAGTTGTTGGATGGTGGTACTGAATGACTAGCACAAATAGATGTGCCAAATAGTGGGGTCAAATCATTGTGCTAAATTGTGGTACCAAACAAAAGCCTCTAATATTAATTTTGGGATTATTTTTGATTCTATAAGGTGACCCGTGCAGTAGGTATTCTATCAAGTTACCTAGTTACCACCCTTGACTTATAAATACCCACTCTTTACCCTCATTTAAAACATTTTGTATAATAGTTTTCTCCTTTTCCCTTATCCTCACCCACAACAATTCTCCTACCCATATAGTCATCTAGCCATCCATATAATGAAAATACATTTTTAGGAACATGTTATTCCTAGACATTTTAAAGCTATTACAATATCCCAATGCATACAATGCTTGGATTTTGAAATATAACTTTACCAACCTACTCTACATGCCCTAGTATGAAATAAACCATGGGATGCTAAAATTCTTATTATCTTCCTATGAATGTTTTGAGAAGAGGTTCACTTTGAATGTTGACTCGAGAATGACCTACTTTGGTACATCACCATCAAATATTCATAATCTAACAACGCTTATATTCCATAATGCTAACCCGATGAATCCAAAAGCAATATTTACAAAGGATGACAAGTAATATTTGGAGTAAGTTTTTGGCATACAAATGTGTTGAACCAATATGTATTTTTTTTTTAATATGGAAAATTTAAATTTTGATATGTAATTTTAGTTTATTTTTAAAAATTAACTTTTTATTCATATTTTTTCACTTTCATTTCAGATAGTCGTAAGAGGGGCCTCCATGTGGATAACTTTTTTGACCCTTTTCTTAAAGCAATCGTTTGATTTTTCCTCACAAGAATAATATTATAGGGTGGACCAATAGATATTCCCTATTGGGTAGTTATTAACATTCTTTTTAGTCTTTCTAGTTTGAGATATGACCGATGCATTTTTTTTCAAGGATTACGTTAGAATTAAATTATGCTTATACCAATATTAGTTACTCAGTTTCCTATTCAAATTTTATTTTGGCCTTGTACTATGATGCCTTATATGACCTCTAAAAAAATATTATTCTAATTGTGTTACATTTAAACATGAGCATAAATTATTTTTCTATTGATGAATAAGAGGTTAGTTTACAATTAAAATGAATCCCATAAATTAAGGATTAATATTTATTTATTTATTGATGAACTATTACAAAACTAAGGATTAATATTTTTTTGTTAAAGGTAAGATTTCATGCCTTTGTGATATAAAAATAATCTTCCTCAAAAGGACTCTTTGTAGTTGAAGGATTTGGAGATTTTGAGTTTGTAAAATCTTCTTTATATTCATTTCAAAGGTCAAAACATCCAGTAATTTCCTCATCATCTGTACTTCTAGGATTAGTATTTAAAACTTTTAAATGTCACATTAACTTTCAAGTGCATTATCTTACTTATTTATTTGATTTTTGAAGTTGAATAGATATCGAATGGGGTCGACATGAAAAAATAATAACCACAACAAACCCCAACATTTTATGTGCCATCCTGACCCTCTGCGTAAGGTGTTTCACACTCTATATTTTTGTTTTTAAGTTGAATATTATTGATTATATATTTTTTTTACCAGAAGTTTGCCTATTTTAGCAATTCAAACTACCTCCATCACTCAAAATATGACATATATTTTAGATTAAATATTTTCTTTATATACAAGTACCATATATTTGATTTCAAATTAGCATTTAATTTTGTTTTTTAAATTTAACATTATTCTAATATAATTTATTTTTCAAGGCAATCTCAATATCTGAATAAAAGTATGCTACCACCATCACTTCCAAAAAAAATTCATACAAGGGGGAAGACTCTTCCATTAACATAAGTTATAATACCTAGCTAAGGAGCATTATAATTATTGGGTTTGAAATTCCCCACATTCTCTATCATAGGTATTTGGAGTGCATATAGATTAAACTATTTGTAATAAATTGATCTTAACAAGGAATATCTCATAATTGAAAATGCATAAGCTGTTGGTCCTACTTTCAATCCACATGATTTTATTCAAGGTGTGAATGTCCATCTAACTACTTAGGAGGAATCATGTAACTCTTCACCCCACCCCACTAGTTAATGCTGACTTGTCTAACGATGCCACTAAGTCTTTTTAATTAAATAATATATTATTAGAAAGTATTATTTCAAGTCTTAAGGAGGGAGTTATAAATGAGTTAAAAATGAATTAATTTTAGAGTTTAAGGCAAAGGCATTGATTACAGAAATAAATACCTATTATCACAAACACTCCCAGTGAGAAAATTTATTTTAATTAATTCAACATGAACCCACATATATTGATGCTTTATTTGGTCAAGCTAAATCTGGGTCCCATATTGTTTTTAATAATTATAATGATAATGTGTTGATTATTATACTAAATAGGTACAATAATTTGAATGCAAAAATGTAGGCATATTTTCATAAATGGGAAAAAGACATCAACCTTGTTATTTCAAATGCCTAAAAGGAAAAAAATCATAATCTATCTTCATTTTTATCAAATTTCATGTCATAGTTATTTTATTTTAAATTTAAATAGATTTTGATTGTAATTATAGGTAAATATGAGAATATGAAAAATAAAGCCAAGGTCCTCAATGTGTATTTCACAAAAGCATGAAAAAGTTAATATTCTACCATTCAATTCAAGGAGAATATTGTTTTGGTTAATAAATAGAACAATTTGTTCCAAATTATCATTAAAGAGTAAGGATGTGATTTTGATGGTTTATTGAAGCAAAAGATAGATTCTAATCCAAGTCTACTTTCTATGGGGAAATGGTGAAAATAATAAAAGGAAAATATTTCTCGTATTAATTCTAAGGATGAGGATATTAAAAGGGTAGGGATATTGAAGGATGGAATAGAGTAAGTGGAGCCAAAAATTATTAAGGATTTTGGTAGAAATATGGATGTTTTGTTTGAGGAAGTGGCTTAGCAGTGAGGGGTGTTTATGAAAGACCAAAACAAAATTAAGTTACGATGTTGTAAACTCTCTTATATTTTAAAATAATTCTATGTTTTAAAAAATATATTTAGTTGGTCTAGTTCAAACAAAATAGTGATATGGAATGTAATTTTCTTTCTTTGGATTTGGACTTGGCATGGATTTGAATTTGATGTGACTTTACATTGTTGAATTATTATCATTGTTTTAGATTATGTTTTTTCTTTTGAATTTGGTTATATTGTTCAATAGGTTTATCATATTATATCGACCTTGTATTTGACTTAAAAGTTCATATTTTAAAGATAAAAATTAAGAAAAAGGTTAAAAATATTAATATGGTTCTATAATATCGAATTTAAGTTATTTAAAAAGTTATAAAAATATGTATTATCAATATAATATTAGAAAATTATTATGGTCCATTTTAAATTATTAATAAAAGGGAAAGTTGCATGCAGAATGAAAACAATATTTCAAATGATAATTCTATCAACAATTATAATGAATTAAATATATAAAAAGTTTTACAATATCAAAACTGATATGATATTTGAATTCAAAATATGATAATTTAAATAAATATACACCTAATACTCAAGTAGTTGAAATAATCCTACTCTTCACGAGTGAAATTTACATCTATCATATAAATGGCATATTCAATGTTATTATTTACATCCTCTCTATTTGTAACTATATTATTGACATCTCTTCTTTCAGTTATAGAAATCCATGTTTCTCAAGCTCTTTCATAACGAAATATGTCCACAACATAATGTGAAAAATACAATCTAAAAAAGGTTTCTAAATTTTCATCTAATCTATTTTAATGTTTTGAATTAAAGAAAGATAATACACTGAATACTCTTTCATCTTCTATTGAGCCCATAATAATTCTTTGAGAAAGCTCATATAATTAGGAAAAATTACTTAAATGTTTTTGTAAGATACTACTAGGATAATTTTTTTCCATAGCCATGTAATTGCCCGATTTTTTTTGGTTTACTTAGAAGACAATATTATTAAAACATTGTAATTTTAAAACACGTTGACTAAGATTTTAGTAAATCCATTCCAAAAAAAAATTTATTTGAACTCCATTGACCTCTACAAATTTATCAAAATGCTTAACAATACAACCCATGTACTTTTGAAATAAATTGTTAATCAAATTTGTAATAGTATTACTATTCCAAAATATGGGGTCCACAATTGCCATGGCCTACAAAAAAAAATCCTTTTAAAAATGATCTCTTGTATCTAAAAATAAGTTTTATGAAATTATACATAGTTTCATCTAGGTTTTAGATATAATAATATCCTAAAAAATATGTGTTAT
>JARHVA010007456.1:317500-337500 GCA_037957365.1 Torreya grandis
ATCCCAAATAACTAACCGATGTCAATCAAAGATTAATAACACCTTTAGACATTTATTACATTATAGCTATAATTAATTAATTATTCTAATATTATCCTCTTAATTGATCATAGCCTAAAGAGAAGAGGAGAGGGAATTTTTGAATGCCTCAAACTTATCATGTTCAAGTGACTTCATGAAGATATGTACACACTAATCCTGAGTGGAGCAATACTAGAGCTAGATGTTATGTTGTTGAACATGTTCACATATGAAATGAATCTAAACCTCTATGTGCTTGGTTCTCTCATGAATCACTAGATTGCCAACAAGATGTAGAACATCATGTTGGCATAATGAAGAACTTTAGGTTGATTATGTGAAATTCCAAGTCTTAAAAGAATATGATGTATCCATATCACTTCACAGATAGATCCTAATGTAGCATGATATTCTACCTTTGTGGAAGATTTAAAAACTAAATTTTGCTTCTTACTTCCCCATGAAATCAAACCAAATATTAGAAAGAGGACAAATCTAGAAGTAGATTTCCTATCATCAACAGAAGCTACATGACCTGTAACCATGTATCTTTTCAAGAATAACTTATCATTCTTCTTGTATTTTACGCCATACTCAACTGTACCTCTGATGTATCTCAATACCCATTTTTCCACTTTCTAATGTGCCACTTTTAGTTCCTACGTGAACTAATAAATATATATAATAACATAACTAATATCTATCCTATTATATGTCAAGTAAATGAGATTCCTAATCAACTACCAATATAGAGTTGTATTTACTTTTGGTGATGGATATATATGAGACAACTAAAGTCTTATCTCTATAGATGTTACAATAGGCTTCCAGTCCATCATCTTAAATTTCTTGAGCAATGTCTTGGTATAATTCATCTATGAAATAAAAATGTAATGTTTCTTTTATAATACGTCCAAACTAAGACAATAGTGTAGTAGCTTAAGATCTATCTTATCAAATGATTGCTTTATATCATTCTTAATTGCATCAATCATCTTCACTATGATGCTAGTGATGAGTAGATTGTCGACATTAATAATCACTATAAAAACCTCCCCTCCATGATTTTTGAGGTAGAGGTTAGGATTACATGTATTGATATTGATTCCATGTTGTATGATATTCTCATCAATCTTGATGTACTAGGATTAGGGATCTTATTTTAACCCATAGAGAGACTTGATAAGCCTACACAATTTTTTTTCCTTATTAGGTGCCAAAAATCTTTCAGGTTAAGTCGTGTAGACTTCCTCTTTCAAATATTAATTAATAAAGGCACTTTTTACATCCATTTGATGGACTTTCCATCCAAACTATGCAGTTATAACAAAAACCATTCTGATAATTTTTATCTTAGTTATGGGAGCAAAAGTCTCCTCATAGTCAATGTCTTCTTTTTTAGCATACCAGTTTACAACAAGCCTTGCCTTATACTTATCAATATTACCATCTTCTTTGTGCTTGGTCTTAATGACCCATTTGCATCCAATAGGATTGTTCCTTGGTGAAAGATTAACAAGCTGCCAAGTGTTATTTTTCATTAGTGACTCATATTTTACATCCATGGCATCTTTCCAAGGTCTAGATTGTAGGGATTATGTTACTATATAGAGCCCATATATTTCTTGCACAATACTCATAATGGCCATATTTACCTCTTATAAATTCATGATTTGATTCCATGGTCTTGAAATGGATGTATTTGATACTCCATTCAAGCTAGCATCTTGTATTGTACTTGTATACCACTTAGACATAAGATGAACTATCGGTGGTAGTGTTGGAGGTCATATTTAACTATCTTCTTGTTTACTTTCACCATCACTCTCTAAAAATATTACAAGACTTTTGCCTACATCATTTTCTTATGTATAGGGTGGATTGAATCCACTCTTTTCATCAAACACTACATCTCTACTGATTAGTAATTTCTTTGTTTTTTGATCAAGAAGCCTATATGCATTTAATTATGAATTGTATCCCACAAAAATACATTCCTTTATTTTCATATCCAACTTATTTAACTATCTTCTTGTTTACTTTCACCATCATTATCTTCTTGTTTACATAGTGGTAGAGGTCATATTTAAGTATCTTCTTGTTTACTTTCACCATCACTATCTAAAAATATCAAAATACTTTTGCCCACATCATTTTCCTATGTATAAGGTGGATTGATCAACTCTTTTCATCAAACACTACATCTCTATTGATTAGTAATTTCTTTGTTTTTGGATCAAGAAGCCTAGATGCATTTAATTATGCATTGTATCCCACAAAAATACATTCCTTTGTTTTCATACCAACTTATTTCTTTTCTTCTTGGGAACATGAATATATGCCTTACAACCAAAAATATGAATGTGAGTTACCTTTTATTTATTCCATGTCCAAGCTTCATGTGGTGTGATTCCATCAAGCACTTTGGTGGGTGACATGTTCAACAAGTAGACTGTAGTGTGACAAGCTTCTACCCAATATGTATTAGGCAATTTTGCATCCTCAACCAAGTTACGAAACATTTCCATAATGACTCTGATACACCATATTGTAATTCCATTTTGCTAAGGTGAATATGGAGCAATCAATTGAAGATTGATACCATTCACACTAAGATAGGCTAAGAATTATTTACTGGTGTATGCCCCCCATGATCTGAGTAAAGGGTCTTGTGTTTCTTATTAGATTCATTTTAAAATATGGCTTTGAATTATTTGAAGACTTAAAAATCTTGATCCTTAGTCTTTAGTAAATATACCTACATTTTCTATGAGTAATCATCAACAAAAAGTTACCAAGTGACTAGGAGCAAAATGCCTACAAAGATTAGTGTGGACCAAGTCCAAATTACCAAGTGAGCAATACTTAGTCTTTTCAAAAGGAAATCTTCTTTGTATTCTTACTAAGTAACTAGTACATATATCATAATATTGCTTGAGTTTGGGAAGACCATGAACCATATAGTGTTTGTTGAATTGAACCAAATATCCATAACTCAATTGACCATATCTTTTATGCCATAAATTTCTAGTTATATATCATTAGCCACAAGTGTTTGATGATAATTTTAAAAAAAATCAAGCTAAAACATTTTTATAATGTTGGAAGCTTTGGAAATCACTTTGAAATGCCTAGACTTATCTTTGATATGGTAAAAGTTTTGACCATTTTGATGGTCAAATTCGACCATGAGGTTGTGGTCAAGTAGCTGATTAACATATAATAGATTTTTTGTAAGACCTAAAACATATAAAACATTTGAAATGTTACAATTTATGTTTCTAAGTTTAAGTTTGATGCCACCACTACCATGTATTGTATATGAGGTATCATCTTCATGTGATAACTTTCCCTTTGATTCTAATTATGTCAAAGTAGAAAATAAGTCTTTTTTTTTGTTGTGTGTCTAGTTGCTCCTGAATCAACATGTCAAACTACACTTGGATGATCAGTAAACTCATGTGATTGAGTAGCTAAACCATATTCCTCATTTGAAGAATCATTATCTTCAACAATATTGCCATGTTATTTAGGCTGGTAATTTTTTTGTTTTCACCTATTTGGTTGTTGTGGTTGATCTTTTTGAGTTTGTGGTGACTTGTTGGAAGATGACTTCTTTCTTGATGAGCCCTATTGAAATGTGTTATACCAATAATTTTTAATGTCATATCCTTATTTTTCATAAATTTAACATGCTTTAAAATAATTTGAATGGTTCCCTTGTTGGTTATGTTGATTATTCTAATTTGGAGATTGCTTTTGAACCTTCATGGGTTTCTTCCCCTTCTAATTCGATACGATTGCATGCTCATCATCTGCTTCCTTCTAATTATTAATATCTTCCTCTTGTTGCAACAAATTAACTAATTCCTCAAAGGTTGGTTTTTATCCTATGCCATTCAATATGGTCATAAAGATCCTATATGTGGGGGTAAGTGCTTTAAGGACTATAGGGACCAAAGAGTCATATGTCATCATTTCACCAAAAGATTGAAATTAATGGTTCAAAGTTGTAACTAATATAAGGAAAGCATCTACTTTATCATCTGATTTTAGCTTAAGAGTTTACAATTCGCTCTGAAGATGTAATATTTGGTTTTGATTCTTAGCTTCATAAATAGTTTTAATATTATCCCATGCATCTTTTATAGTTGTATTACTATAGATATGAGGTTGTACCTCATCCAAAAAATAAAACATGATTATCAATTTAGCCTTCTTATTAACCTTGTCATATTTCTATTATTAATCAACATCTATTGTATGTTTGACCCATGTGCGTTTAACTATTGACCAAATTTTTTCAAACTCTAGATGTGTTTGTAATTTGGTTTTCCATGATGCAAAATTATCACCATGAAGTAAATGTGTGTCAGGGAGCACAAAACATTGTCCCAAATTAGACATTTTGAAATTTATGTATGATAAAGAAATACAAGTGTGGTTAAGTATAGAAAATAAATGTGCATTTGAAAAATGTAAGGAAAATGCAAAAATGCATACAAAAAGATGAAAAATTGCAAACTATCACACAATGGACATCAGACTCTACCAAAAATGTGTCCAAACAAGCAATGGAAAACTAGACATCAATTTCAACCAAAAATGCATCTGAGGAACAAATGAGGTTAAAATTGTTTATTTTTAATTTTTAAAATTTAATGACTCTATATATATATATATATATATATATATATATATATATATATATATATATATATATATATATATATTAAAATTATTTATTTTGAATTTTTTAAATTTAATGACTCTTTTATATATATATCTAATCTAAAAATATGCATTTTTTATAAAGGCATCACATATATTGAAGTTCCCTATAAAAGGTTATGGCCTCATAAAGGTCCAAAATACATGAACTCGTTAGCTAAACTAGAAGGAAATTGAAATTTATATAAATATGGGAAATCAAAATTTAAAAAAAAGCCTTCACACAACATATTTCTCAAAAAAATATCAAAGGTGAAAAAAAAATCACTTTCTCAAGCTCCACAGATCAAAAGTTATGAACCTTGAAAGAAAAGATCTTCAAACTTGGCTCATAGTGGTAAAGGACAAGCCCTCAAGGGATAAAAAAATGCCCAAATGGTGTTCATATGGCATGAACATAGGATAAAATATTATATTGGTGTGATGGTGGTACTGATGCTAGAAGTGGCAGATCTGGGTGGTGCTCCACCCAGAAATTTGACCTTGTACCAAATTTGATACAAAATGAAATCTAGAATAAATTGCATTAAATGAATTCAGAAAAGCACTACTAGAGGTTATTATTTATTTAATAAGAAATGATTTTATATCTCCTAATCTATAGTATATTATAACTAATCACACCTAAGAAATAGCACAAATAACTAGCCTATGTCAATCAAAGGATAATAACTCTTTCAGACATTTATGACAATATAGTTGAGATTAATTGATTATTCCAATAGAAGATGGAAATAAGGAATCATATAATAAAGGGTGGACAACATGAGGGTTTATAAGTACCCTCATTACATCTAGAGAATAATAGTGGCATTGAACATTTGCTAAAGTGATGTCCATGGGAAGAGGAGAACAAGGCTCAATAACTTTTCAAACTAAATATTGGTCTATAAATAAAGCACTCAGATTTGCAAGATGAATGTACATAAAAACATATGAGTCATTGATACTCTCAATGTGTAACCTCTCACTAAAATAAATAAATTCCTCTGAAATGGAAGTTTATGAAGGATTTTAAAGAGAAAAAATATACATAGGAGCAAATGTAGAATTTGTAATTACACAACTAAGGTCCAATGAAGTCTTGTCCTATAGTAGGGGATCAATAAAAATATGAGCACTATCCACCATGGATGTGTCATAAAAATAACTAAAAGAGCTGGGAGAGTAAAACTTTCCCACAATATATAATAGGAGGAGGAAGAGGATGAGTAGGTGTGATGTAGGTCACATTAGGATCACGAAAACGTCTCTAAAGAGTTATCCAAATAGTGAAGTGACACTCTGTATGCTTCACATGGTGGTGTAGATCCCATGAAATGTGTATTGGTAAGTGACCATAGACATAATAGCTAGAATGGAATAGGATTAAAAATTTATCCATATAGGGGTGGAATAAATTCTTGATCCATGAGTGAATGTCCCATGTACACATGCCATGAAGCATAATTGGTCTTCCTAAGTAGTACCACTTGTGTAAACTCAACATTATTCCTCTATATTCTCTCAAATGGAGTCATCATGACTAAGATAAGACACCAAAAAAGTTCAATAAAGCATAATATACTCTTAAATGATGATAGAATAATTCACACTCATGAATATGACATCATACACAATTGAGAATGCGTCCATGTGAGTAACAAGTGCAATACTCAATACAAATAATGAAATTAAGAATAGGTATTTTATGCATAGCCAAAAATGCATCCACATGTGACTAATTGGTGCATGAAGTAAAATGCAATAAGTAATAGGGCACATAGTACAAGAAACCCCATTGAATATGACACTTTACTAATTTAGTACATTTACAATAAAAATAGGACCAATGGAACATGAATGAAAAATAAAGCACTATTGTAAGAAGTGGCACTCAAATCCAAGTTACCCAATAAAATTTATGGCTGATAATATTTTCCATCATTAATGATGTATTGAATGATTTTGCACAAAAATTTTAAATTTTTAAATGGGAAATAGAGTGATTATAACCTTCTAGCCACATGTTGTAATCAAAATGAAACCATGAAACTCATCAGGACAACTAATGTATCCAATAGAATTGTGGACCTCCTCAAGACATATAAATTAAAATAAAAATAAATATGCACCTATACACCTCTATAATATCTAAAACAACAAATAGTTCCACTTTTTAAAACAATACTAATGGAAAAAATGAATCTATTTTAATTTAAATTAAAAATGCTCTAAGTATTTTAGGGCTCATTTAACAAAAAAAATCTAGCTATTAGGGAAAAGAATATTCTAGGTTTTCATATTTATGACTTCCAAATGAATTTGGGTAGGAAGAAGAAAATTTAGACCACTTTTCACAAACATAAGTATGCTAAAAAGATTGTTTGTGAACTAACATGAGAGGTTTATATGAGCATCAAATGCTATTAACATGCATGTAATGGTTCAAAATGCCCTTTTCAAGCAATGAAAGAGCTAAAGACACCATTTAGTAAATCTAGAATGCAATCAATAGGTAAAACATATCTTGAATAAAAAATAGAACTAGGAATTAGAGTTTTGTAGGTGCCTCAATTTCAATGGGCCATGTTGGAGGTGAAGATTTATAGAAATTAACCAAAACTAAATCATCATTAGACCACTTCAGATCAAACTAAGTTTGTATCATGACCAATGTGTAGACATTCAAAAACAAAAAAATATATGGAGTTCATGCAATATTTAATAATAAGGTTCAAGTACTAACAAATCATATGCATACTTCTATTGGAACTACTTGTGTAGATTCATTAGTTTTAATTAAATTCAATATAGGATAAACTTATTAGATCATGATGATACCTTCCCAACCTTTAGTTACTTCAATCTCAGATCACCAAAAATTCTCTCCTGAAAATTTTGCTAGAGTGTCAAATTACAAGTGCAATGTGGCGTATAAATTATCATTTAGTATCAAAATAGATTTGTTGGTTGTTGTAGTGAATAATGATCATATCTCAAAACTTTGAGGGTTTGAGACATTTAGATGGTACTAAGGGAGACATAACTAATATATGAACATAAAATATATCCCTTTATAGTTCCAATAATTTTATTATGTGCTCCTTTAGGCACACTTAAACATAAACACATTCCTCTTAATTAATTTAAAAGAATACAAAATAGAAATCAAAGAGATAAATTGATACTATTTACTAGTATCTTGTGATATGATACCATGTCATAATAGGCCAATAGATGATATTCTATTAGAATGAACACACAATAACTATTTTATAATAACCCTAATTTTATTTTTAAATATGAAAGAAGATGTGAAATAATTGTTTCATGTGTTTAGCTATCTTGTTTACCAATTATTCTCTATATTATAATATCTTGGTGAAGATGAATATATATAAGGAGTAGCTGGAGTTAACTCATAGGATGAATCAACTTAGGACTAGGTATAACTCACTATGGAACTCATAGGAAAACTCACAGTTTCACTTAGTTGAGCTGAAACTCTAAAAGGAACTCACCCTTTCACTCACTTAACTCTTTATTACACCTAACTAAGCTAAAACTAAATGTTTAGGGATAAACAATTTAACCAATAAAGGGAATAATAAACATCCTAAAACAACATTATTCATAAAAATAATCCAAACATATACTAGATTTTAATTCTTAAGATATCTTTGGGATTGAAAATAAATATTGATTTGAAAAAGGGTTTGACATCATGTTCATGGGAAAGGTCATAGTGTGTCCTCTATGCCCTCATGGCCACCAATTGTCACCGATTGTAATAATGTTTATGGCCTTCATAAAATTAATATAATCTGGAAAAATGATATGTCAATTTTTCATTTCTAACTAGATGTTTATATGTCTATGTGACCTATAATAATTTAGTGTTTATTACAACAGATGTTGCATATTCAATAGTCAGAATGGATCTCAAATGAAATAAGTTATGTTTTTTATTTAATGCATTTGTGCATAAATTTAATTAGATATTTTTTAGGGACCACTATCTCAATTCAAGGTTTAGACATTATGACATGTGTCATGAGTAAAGATACCTTGTAGTCCCAAAAACTTCAAGGATAAGATATATATAACAATAAAATTGATTACATTTATCAAGATTCCTCTACCAACATGACGATTCCAACATTGATCTCAATGATATGACACTTCATGATAATAAATTAGATTCTATAATGAAATAGATTTATGGTGAAGGCTTGTCAAGTATGCTATATAGTGGCTCAATATTCAAGGTAAGCATGATAATGTAACCATCTTGTCCATGTGGCTAACAAACCATTCAATAATTAATGATTTATTATATGCACCTTAATCTTAGAAAACATTGATATTTATCAAATCCATTCACATATTAGACACTTCATACAAAATTATGTATTTCCTATGTTGCCTTCATTGATATGGACCATACATGTGTCTACATCCCATAGTCATGAGTCAAGAACTAGATACAACCCACATAGTTTTTGTGTAAAAGTGATTAATTAATCCCAAAAGGATATTTTGTAAGTGGTAGAATCACAAATGGGTTCCATGGGTGACCTAAACTAGACTAAAAACCTAACTCAACATTTCACAACTATCTAATAATAAATGAATAACATTAAAATTATCTATGCAATAGTGTATATGATATCAAACATAAATTGATTGATTTATTCATGAAAATGCAACAAAATATATACACAATAATTATCCAAAATGTGGTAATAGACTCATGAGAAGGGAGGAGTCTAGAAAATTTGAGAAACTATAATGATATTATATATGCTAAAATATCTATGTTATGATTCCCATCCTTAGTACATTTTTTTAATAAATCTACCCCCTAAAAAACTCAAATTTCACCTTTCGAAGGGATTTGGTGAGTATATCTACTATATGTGCATCTGTTGGGTAGTACTAGAGCTGGATGTGGTACTTTAAGACTTGATCTTAAATGTAGTAATATTTGACCTCTATGTGATTCATTATTTCATGGAAAACTTGATTCTTCAAAAAATTCAACACACCTTAATTGTCACAATGAATGATAGGTGGCTTCTCTTCACTAATGCCCCTATGAACTAGAATCTGACATAACCATATCACCTTGCACACAACTCTATGTACAACGCAATACCCTTCCTCAATGGATGACATAGAAAAAATAGTTTACTTCTTACTAATCCATGAGATTGGTCTAGATCCAAGGTAAAATATGTATCTTGATGTTCACTTTCTATCATCAATAGATTCAACATAGTCTGAGTCAGTGTATCCTTGCAAGAAGAACTGAGTATTCTTCTTGTATTCTAGACCATATTCAAGTTTAACTTGGACATATGTCAAAACATGCTTTACCAAAACCTAATGACATTTTTTTCATTCTTGCATGAATCTATAAAGCTATCTCATAACAAAACATATGTCTACTTTGGTGTAGGTCAAGTAGATGATAATCCCAATGAGTTATCTATAGAGAGTTGCATGAACTTGAGGTGAATCCTAAAATTGAGAGAGATGTAAAAATTTCCTGATTGATGTTGAAAGAGGTTTATAATGTAACATTTTATACTTTTTGATGATTGTCTTGGCATATTTTATCTAGGAGATAAAAATTTGATTCTATTTATGCCATATATCTAAGCCAAGATAATAATGGAGTAGCCCCAAATCAATCATATCAAAATATATTTTAAGGTTATTATTTACAATATCAACCTTATGTTCTAAACTTCCAATGATCACAAGATCATCTACATATAAAATAATAATGATGATTTTTATCCCTAATTTCTTTATGTAAATTGAGGGGCTACTAGTAAAACAATTCTACAAAAGGTGATCATTTATCTTCATGTACCGTGCTCTAGGAGCTTACTTCAATCTATATAGTCATTTGATGAAGACAACATACATTTTTAGGATGTTTTTCATTAACAAATCCCTTTGATTAAGTCATGTATACTTATTATTTAATATCACCATTTAGGAAAGCACTCTTGATGTCTATATACTAAAGTTTCCATCCATTTTGTGCTGCTACAGCATAAAAAAATTAATGGTCTTGATCTTCGTAGTCAGTGCGGAGGTCTCTTCATAGTCAATCCATTATTTTTGAACATATCCCTTTGCTACAAGTCATGCTTTGTGATTTTTGATGTATGTTTACCTTATGTTTAGTTTTGATAACCCATTTACATCTTATGTTTTTCTTTCTTATACGTAAATCAACAATTTCCCAACTCTGATTCTACATGAGTGAGTCATATTGATCATCCATTGCTTTCTTTCATTACGATCGACTTAGTGTTTCTTAAACATTATTAGGTTCATAGCTATAAACTAATGTACTCATGAGTTCAAAATTTACCTCATCTCTTGTCTAACTCATCATTCTAACTTTTGATGAAGTATTAGATTCTTTGATGGTGCTTTATACCTTCTTCCAATGGGAACTCTAATGATGATGTGAATAACTACATTGATGATGTGTAGAACTACCTAACTGATGCTCTAACTCTCCAATATCAACATATAGCTCCCCTTATATCTCATCTTCTTTTTAAGAAGTATCATCATAATCTAATCTATAGCGTAATTGGTGAAAGGTGGTTGGTCTTGATTCTTTTTTTATATTATAGAGTCAAAGGATGACTCATCACAAACCGCATATCTACTTTCATAGATTTTTCTCATCTCAGGATCTTTGAGATGGTATGATTTTAAGGTAGTACTATAGCCCAATAGGATGTATGGGAATGTTTTTGACTCGAGTTTCCTTTTCTTTTGAGCTGGAACATACATATATGCTATGAAATGAAACACTCATAGATGAGAAATAAATGAATTTTTACCACTTCATACCTCTTTTGGTATTTTGTCCTATAAAATCTTCACTGGTGCCCTATTGAGAAGGTAAAAAACTATATAGAAAACTTATTTCCAATAGTATTTCTCTATCTTTGTTGTTGATAACATGTAATGAGCTATTTTCATTACTGTATGATTGCATTGCTCAATAATACCATTCTTCTTGGGCATGTAGGGAGCAGTTAAAGTCTTTTTGATGCCTTATTGTTTTAGTAATGCCAAGAATTTATTTGATGTGAATTGCCCCCTGATATAAGTTCATGTGAAGAAGAGGTTATATGATATCCTTCATAACTTAGTGATAGAAGACCTAGAAATGATGAAGGGCATCACTATTCTTTTTTAGGAAAAAAACTAATGTCTTTTAAGAGTAGAGTAGTCATCAAAAAATAGTTGGAAGTACTTGTATCCAAAAAATGAAGTAGGTAATAGTTAGTCCAAATTAGTATGAGAAACCTCCAAACATTTATTTGCATGAAAGGAGATTGTCTTGAATGGATCCATATGTTGTTTATGTATAAGACGTCTAGGGTAAATGGGCAAGGAACTGGACAACTTGAGAAGTCCATGTACCATCCCTTTTAAACTCAACTAGTATAAAGATCTAGTAGAAAGGTGACCATAATAGTAGTGCCATAGAGAAGTGGATTCTATCATAAAGAGAGATATATATATATATTACATAATATGAAGCAACATCTAATTAAAATAATTTATCTTTCAAAAATGCTCTAGAAAGAAATGTACAATTTTTTGAGATCAAGCAGGTTTTGATGCCATTATCAATAAGAAACTCCACCTTTAGATGATGATTCAAAATTTGACTGACTAATAAGAGGTTGGATGTCAATACTAGAACATACAGTACCTTTGAGAGTGTATATTTTCATGTTCTAACAGGAATTGTGACTTGGCCTATTCCTTCTTCAACATACTCTTTATCATCAATATTCCTAACCCAATCTCTAGTGGGTTGGTTTGTCAATGAATCAAATAGCTTCCTATACACTGACATGTGTTTAGTGGCACCTAAGTCTATCAAATAGATATTCCTTATGGTTTACAAGGTCTGAGAGACTAACCCTAATTTTTTATCTTCTTTAGGTGTCTCTTCATTAGATCCATCATCTTTTTGTGATATGAGATGTTCTTGTTGATTCCATCAATAGGGACACTTTTTTCTATTTTTAAGAATCCTCATTCCCTAATGTGCTTTCTTTACTGGAATACCATTGTTTTAGGCCATTATACTAGCAGTTGTCCATGTTGTGAGTATTGGTTTGATAGATGTGGCACCACCTCTTCGACTTTTATGATTTCTAATGTCAAAAAAATTGTTGTTGTTATTGTTGTTTTTTTGGTTGCTTCTCTAGATATCCCTTACAAGACTTTTGACCTCATTACTACTTCAAGTTAATATCTTTGTCTTGAAACTCATCTTGGATTGAGTTGATGGCTTCTACATGCTACAATAGGTTCACAAGTTCTTTGAATGATAGTGTCTATTTGGAGACATTCAGTGTCATGACAAACACTATAAATTGGGAATGGAGAGCCCTTAAGGTGATCTAGATTAGAGTTAAACATCTACCATCTCATTGAGTGCTAACAACTTTGTTTGTAGTTTAGCCACATAACATAAGAATTCCTTGACTTTCTCATTGGACTCTATAGATTGTGTGAAGTATCGACTCTAGATGGAGGATCTTCATCTTATTTTTTTTCCTCATAGATGGTTTCTAATTTATCCACACTATTTTTCTCTATCTTCATGCTTGACATGTAACTACATATCATCAATGATGCTTAGAATAATCAACATCAAGGATTTAACATTAGCTATTTCATATTTTATTAGTGCATCAGGACCAGTAGGAATCTAAATGGTCCTTATCACAATGCCCCATAGTCCTTCAAACTGAATAATGGTATGCATCTCCATTTTCTAGGTGGCATAGTTCAACCCTTTAATAAATTGGGCATCAAAGAGAAGCAATTTTGTAGAAGACATTGTAAAGAAAAAAATTATTTTATTTCTATGAAAGAGAATTACAAGTATTTTTACTCACTAACGGGAAAATTAATCTTGGAGATGATCTGGTTAATTAAATAGTGAGAGACGGATATTTCTTGGGGTGATCAACCTCATCTTCATAGTTTGTGTTCTATCCAACTTTGAGTTCTACTCATATTCTCTTTGCATGGTAGGGTACATCAAATAAGAAATATTCAAGAAGTCCTTTATGGATTAACTCATTGAACTGAAGGTTACTATAGTCATGGAGGGCTTCTAGTAAGGCAAGTATAAATTAGAGCTTTCCTAAGCATCATAATGGTTTTCTATACCCTATGAGTCTCCTTGGTGACTTTCATCACTTTCTTCCACATTGGACATACACAGATGTCTCCACACAATTTGTCTCAGCTCTTGGAATTTGGATGCTATAGTAATGTCTTTTTCCTTTGGTGGTTTGAAAGGAAGCTCAAGTCTATAATGATATATCTTTCCCACACAATATGAATAGACATCTCATCACCAGGTTCCCTTTTGTTCCTTATAATATCTAGCTTGTACAGTATGTCTCCTATCAGATTCAAGGATGTGGAAAGTGAAATATATGATCATATCATAGCCTCAAGGGATTTAAGGAATAAATGTAATCTTACATCTTAGATTCAGGTTTGTTCTCATGTGTTACCTTGGATCCTTTTCTCAAATTTGGGACTCTATGTATAAACCAAGCATGTCTTCACCATAACGTAAATATAATAATATTCTCATAGATGCGCATCTGACATACAAAAATTGATGCTCGTTATTCAGGTTATTATATGAGATCTACCTGATATACACAAATCTATCCAAAAATACTTTCAAAATGAACACTTGAACATAAAATGGCTTTGATGACCATTAAAATCATGATCTCTCTTTTATTTTTCCCATTCTATCAACTTGTCCATTATACAAAGATGTCCTTTTATTGGGACTATGAAAATTGGTTCTCTACTCTGTTATGTCTATCTAATAGGTCGTGCCAGTCACAGGATTCTAGGCTTTACCGATTACACCAGTTCCACATCCTAGGTGTTAATGTTAACTTCAAGGTTTGTTATGTCCATGCTACTTGAATCTCATACTTCTCTACTATTCCTCTTAGCTTTTTATTGCCTCTGATACAAGAATTGATATCAAAATTAAATGGATTGATTTATTCATGAAAATGCAATAAAATATACGCACAATGATTTTTGAAAAATATGGTAACAGAGTTGAAGGAAGGGAGGAGTCTGGAAAATTTGAGCAACTATAATGGTATTATCTAATACCTAAAAATAATGTAATATTTATCCTAATATTTGGTATGTTAAAATATCTACACTATCAGTCTAAGCCAAAACATCTATGTGTACATTTATTGATATTCAATAAAGCCGTGGGTCACTAATATTAAACAAGAGCCATCAAATTGATTTAGTACCTACAAATTGGAGGAATAAGGGTGTTTACACCTATTCCTTGCAATCATTGTAAAATAAAATTATTTGAAAGAGAGAATAGAATTATCATTATGAGGATCAAATCACACATATAAAAATAGACTTTGGGCATATGTGTATAAGGTTGTTTCTTAGCTATATAGAGAGAAGACATATTTTTTTTTCATGAAAAGCTTTAGAAATGGAAAACCACTAGGTAAAAGATAGGAAATAAAAAACATGCAAATGGTGGAAGATTTTGAGGTTCACTAGATTCCCATCATGAGGGGCAATGACAAGCTAGTTCATCTAATATCAGATAATAAAAAGCTCAAATTATATACCAGATCTAAATTTCGGGCAATGGTTGAATTTATATGACTTCCACATGTTATAAAAGGGTATGTAACTTGTAAGGTGGAAACATATTTGGTTCATCTTTTTTTCTATTATTAAGGGGCGATATGGATATTAGGAGTGATAATTTGATTGTACTAGAATAAAATAGTGTAGATAAAAATTATTACGTGCCTAAAATATTTGTTTCATAATAAAAATTATAATGGTTGTTATTTGGGTATGAAAACCAATATTGAAAACTATTGAGCATCTATAAAACTATGAGATGAATTGAACCATAACAAAGTTTGTACATTGGAATAAGTCATTCTATTATTTAGAAATTATTTATTATAAATTATGTTTTTCCATTATGTATATAGGTTCACAAAGATTGTAGTTGAAGTAGATGCATGTCGATAGGGGTCAAACAGTGCAACAGTGGTATGCAACATGTGTAATTGAGACTCATTAATGAAATCACCATCATGTTGTCTTTGTTGACCTTTCACAATAAGAAAATTCCAATGAAATAACCTACCACCTTTCAATTTGTATACCCCTTTCTAAATGATGCAAGTCATGTAAATCTAATAGCTGCCTTAAATACATACAATCTTCTAAATGACTAAACATTGGCTTAGATACCAATAGGAACAAATTCAATATATCATAAAATCGAGATGACACATTTCAGTTGAAGGTTTAGAATTGGAATGTTGATGATTATTGGCATAAATCATGCCAAAGTATAATATGGAGATGATTTTTCATCAACCACATCACACTATGTTTGATCACATTAATAGATGGATAGTTAAAATAATTGCAAAAGTTTAGACTATTTACAACTTCAATCTTGATAGGCTTTTGGTTGCTTATAATTTTTCCACTTCCTTGTAATGAAAATAATGTCTCCATTGCAATCACCAAGACAAAACCTGATCACCCACAGTTGGCTCAACCCTAACAAGTTGGGATCTTCAACTCGTCATTACAGATGTGCCCTGATCAAAACTAAGGGACTTATAGTTTTGATATAGAGATTGGAAAAAGATGCTATCTCTTTTCACAAAGAATGCAAGCCATCATATAGGAAAGTATTACCGGTGATTCTGGTCCCTTATATATATATATATATATATATATATATATATATATATATAATGTTAGTTGTTATATAAATATTATATAATATATACTATAATATTTTTGTACATTGAACATTAATTATGTAATATATATAAATATCATCTTTATCTTTATTTATATATATATATATATATATAATACGATATGATATAATATAATATAATACGATATGTATTCTAACATAATTTTAAGTATAATATATAGGAAATTAACTCATCATAAAGCACATTGATAAAAACAAGTAATAAAAACAAATTAAGGAATAATGAAATGATAAATAAAAAATCACGGAGTTTTTTTAACTAACGCCGTGGACTACATGTCGTTCCATCATTTTATGCAGATATGCCACCCTACTCCCCACCATCTCTCGGACGGAAACCAACGCGCTATATTTTTGTCATTGTAGCCGAAATTGATTAGTTCATAGATTAAGAACTTGTTAGTCTAGATCTCCCTGCATCAATCCTCGTCTAGGTGTTCACATGTAGTTGGTCCAAGGTTCAACGGATATGACAGCCCGAGAAATTATCGGGACTGAGATCGAGTGATCCAGATAAGGTTCAGGGAACCCAAGACCCTGCCATTACTGATAGATCTAGGAGCCCTCTGGTTGTTTGCATTGGCCACGACTCTGGCAAAACTGGCATGCAGGGTGCCTTTTTCCGGTAATAAATATATTTAGCTACAACTGCTCCAACTGCTCCAATGATTTAATACAATTAAGAAATGACATACTAGGATAAATAATCAGATGCAACAAGCAATCGAACAAAAAGAAAACAAAATAGGAGAATTTAAAAAGTGATTTAACTACATAATGCAGATGGATACGCCATTTACTTATAATTTTCAAAATTACATTGAAAGCGTTTTTTCAAAAATGGTTATCAACATAAGATTGATTTTTGTTGATCTCTCATATGTCACCAGCGGATAGCCATTCTCTTTGAGAAATTCAAGAATTTTTCCGGAATAAGATTGTTTAGGAGATTGTATAAATATGGATGCGATGAGGAAAGTTGTTTAATGGCACAAAGAAAACTGTTACTCGTGATCCAGTGCCAACAGTCATCAGAATGCATTTGTTTTTAACGCTCAGATAACGGAAGACAATACCAAGATCTTAATCCCGTCATCGGATCATATATGACGAACAGTTGATCGGCTCTCCAATTGTTTAGCAAAGGGTCTGACTCCCTGATAAATTCCTGGGGCTGACATGGGGCTGACATCAGTTGACCTGGATTAGTTCTGAGGAACCCCAGACCTTGCCATAACTGACAGGTCCGTGAGCCGGGGCTCTTCACATTAGCCACCATTAGCCACGACTCTGGCAAAAATGCCATGTAGGGAGTTGAGTCAATTATCGAATGACCTCTCCCAGGCCTATGATCACTATGATGAAGTTGACAATGCAGACAATGAAGACAATGTCAGTCATCGTTTTGGGCATTCTGAGGCTGTTGTATCCATGGCAGTTTTTCTAATGGAGGACGATTAGTAAATCTTTGTGCTTGTTGAGAAAGAGTGCGATCATATACCTCAGGATGACTATCTGCACAAATTTTAGACTCGAACTTTAGACCTCTCTATTCGAAAGACATGAAGTTTCTGCAATCGACATTGTTAAAAAGTTTTCGAGAAAACAAATTGTCGCATGCCCACAGTCTAAAAATATAATAATAACTTAAGTTCATAGTCATGCTTATGCATATGAATAGAAAAGACCTACGTCCTTTTACAATAAAGTGCATGCAGTCATACTAATATTTATCGATCTGGTCTTCGTCTATTTTTGGCTTGTTCAATTGCTTCTTGAATCAGTGCATGATTTTTAATTATGTTGAGTTTAAATACAACATGCACATTTCAATTAATCTCATCAAAGTTTGCCCAAATTAGGCATCAAGTCTACATATTTCGCCCTCGGAATTAGCCAAATTTAGCTTTGTGATGGCCCTTTCTTGACTTTTGCATGCTCAATCCAGTGTATGAATTATGTTTAAACAGAGATTTACAATTTTTCTGAGTCAACCTATTTATATTTTGCATTTTGAGTTTGCCCAAAATAAATGTCAAACCCATGTATTTCACTTTGCGTAATAGCCGTCAACTTTACCTTTGCATTCGAGCTACTTCTCTGTATAAGATCGAGATATGTTTCCTTTCCATGTTAATCCGGAGTTGAAGCAAAGTAGTAGTCTATATTGTGTAATGGAACTGGTGATATTGTAGAGTTTTAAATTAAATCACACCCAAATATATGCAATATTTATAATACAAAAGAAATAAGAATTATGATCATGACTATCATAATGGTCATCAGTCGTACCAGATATTGAGATATACCTTAAATTTGATCTTTTGGCCTAGTAATTATGATCATGACTACTCCTAGTGCACTTTAACTCCCTCTAACTAGATCTAGTATTTTAACAAGTTACTCATGAACCTGATATCTCTATCTCAAATCAGAATATTGTCGTATTGATTCATGATATCTTGAATGCTTTATATGATAACCCCTATCTCTATTTATGTCAGAAGAAGGTGATTGGCCCCTGTCTTTATGCTTGTCACCATAGGGAGATTGGACCCTGTCTCTATACCTATCTCAAGAAGGAGATTGGACCCTATCTCTATAACTATCATGAGAAAGAGATTGGCCCCTACCTGTACACCTATCTTTAGAAGGATATTGGACCATGTCTCTATACCTATCATGAGAAGGATATTATCCCCTCTCTCCATACTCATCATGAGAAGAATATTGGCTTCTATCTCTATACCTATCATGAGAAGGACATAAGTCCTTCTCAAGGTATTTATCTCTTGAAATTTTAGGAGATATTGGCAATAGATGAAAACACTGATATCTAGGTGGATTTTGAGTTTTCATGATTATTTAAACTAAAACTAGATCTTTCTTCAATGTGTAAGGCACATAAATGAAATATGCGATATTTAGAAATATATAAAATAATGAATAAAATCAATCCATCCACATAATCTAATCAAGCTAAATGTTGAGGGAAAAATGACACTTTTATGGAGAGTAATAGGGGTTTGGGAATTTATAGTTTGCATTAGAATGTAAATAAAAAACTAAAAACCCATATTGCATGATATTTTAGCTTCAAACGTAGAACTAAAACCCCACAAAATATTTTTTGAGTCAAACATTGATATTCCTTATATAAAAACCATTAACATGTCTTTTACATGAATAAAATAGACTCAGAATCCAATTTATTTCCATGTGTTGGTGTCCTATTTTCACTATTGCTTATTGGAATTTTTAGGAATTAGCCCTTGCCTTTGATCAAAAAATGTAAATTTGAAAACTAAAAACTAAAAAAATAAAAAAAGGAATATACTCAAAACACCTAATCAACTATAAA
>JARHVA010007456.1:345000-482500 GCA_037957365.1 Torreya grandis
TTTCCTTTCTTTAAATTTTGGTTACATAATAAGAATATTCTAAGTGTCTATATGATCAATGTGGAACATAAAAGAATACTATACAAGGTGACTACCATCTCTAGTCCAATTACTAAGGTCCATATCTATCTATGGATATATTTTTCTAGAGCTCTCATAACTACTTCACTAATATTTATACCACCATGATCGATAATATGAAATCCATTAACAACTCATATAATCATTAGTATATAATAATATTTTAAAATTTGTATAAGCCCATGTTTCTTGCTCATAAAGTGTATTCAAAAATATATTTCTATGGTATAAAGAAGTATAACCAAAGTGATACCAATTAGTTATTTTTAACCATAATATAAATCGCATTTTCCATGATCCAATATGAAACTCTCAAAGGGTATATAAAAGAGATCATTATCACAATCATATAAAATAAATTTATCAAAGAGTCTCAGCTTGATTAATGCTTAAATATGGACCTAAGAAAAGGTGGTGCTAGGTGTGGTATTGAATACTTTCCCCCTTAAAAAAATTCTCCTAGAAGTTGTACTATTACAAGAAACATGTAATAAGTGTATCAATCTGGAGTGATATATTAGTCTTGTAATATTATTATAATATAATAATGTTAATGTTAGGAGTGATTGTAAGATATATATTTTTTGTAGTGGTAGATAGAAACTCTTGATGGGAAGATAAATATTATTGCTACAATATCAAATGAATAGTTATATTCTTAGCTAAAAATTATTGTAATCTGTTATTCTTTATTAATAAAATAAATTTAGTTTGTTCAAAATATACTTGTTTTAATGTCATTCTAGTTTTATATTGATATTAGTATTAGATCGTAGACTTATTTAATTGAAAATTTTCTATATTATTTATCTTTTATGCATAATTAATTTTTAATATGTCAGATTCACTAAAATAAATCATTATCTTCACCTTGCATGACCACCCTTTGCCTATTTTTAGGTTATTTTTGTATGTTTATCACACTTGTATGGTGAGTAAATTTTCTTAGTTTCAGACCTTTTTAATTTCTTTCAACCATAATGGTTCAATTTTACTTGTGTGAATTTAGTTTTTTACTAGTTTGAAGGCATTTTCAATATGTGGATATTTTGGTAGTGTTAATTATAGCTTGGTTGAGTCTGACTATACAACAAAGTGAGTGAGAATATTTTAAATGTATGGGGAATTTATAGACATATTAAACGAGATGATACCTATTCTAAGACATGAATTTTAACTCATCAAAGACATTTTGGCATTTTTATTATTATTATTTTGTGATTCTTTTCTTTGCCTGCATGTAGGTCTAAAAAAGTATTTTTTTGGGTTGTATAGTAAAATTTAATCCTATTTTTATACAATCTAAGGAATATGTTATATGTTCAAATACTTGTTTGGTATTTAAAATACAATGGATTCATTGCATATGAATTTAAATTAATTTGTATTTTAATTCACTATTTACATATAGTGGTTCCATAGACCAAGGAAACTTAACAGATATGTTAATTTTTCTATTTTTTTTACTTATTTCATATTTCATCTAAGCTAAAATGTATAATATTTACACAATGGAATAATATATAAATATTTTTATCTTTTCTTATTTAATAATAGAAAAACAAGTCATTTATGAACCAAAAATAATTTTTGTTTTCAAAATATTTAAAATTTGAAAAGTGAATCCAGTTGTGTAAAAAATTCAAATCAAAACATTTAGTATCTATAATGCCACTATTTTATGTTTATGGGTCATGTTATCATAGCCTAACTACTTGACTTATAGTCTAATGTAGTTCTTACAATGAAATTTGTGACATTTAATCTATAAATTGGCAAGGAAAAATAAGAAAAAAATCAATTTTCCATTTTTTTCATTACTCATATGTGCCTATCTCTAGATATATATTTTGAAAATAAGTAAAAAAGACACTCCTTTTACGTATAATTATCAGACACATTTAAAATAAAATATCATTAAGTGGTTATGTTAGATAGATCAAATAATTTGAATGTATTTCCTAGGTATTGTTTAGCATTATTCTCTCATGTTGTTTAGCTTCTCTTTCATGTACCATTATGTACATATATAAAGGGTGACCTTCTTAAGAATATGAAATAGTATATATGAAGGGTGATCATATTGAGACGTTTTCAATATCGAATGGGTGTTATATATATAAATTGACATTTTTTTAGTGATAAATATACATTCAATTAAGACTAAAACCCTTACCATGAAAGATGCCTTGTTAGAAGGGTTCATCATTTTTGAAACCAATGGAAAAAGTGTTGAACATAAAGAACCAAAAGATGTACCATTTTGGAAGCAAAATAATTCAAAAGTATTTGTCTTGATGAGGGTGTCGATTGATGTAGTGGTGTTTTGTTATGATCAACATTTATAATAATTAGAAATATACATAATATAATGTATATCGACACAACATAAAATATATAGTTGAGGTAAGATGCCAGAAAACCCAATATATTCATAAATGGACTAATCAACCTTAAGGTAGGGAAACACTATACAACTCTCCTTTAGGAAGGAATAACTCCATAATGTCTCTTTCAAGGGAAAATCACTAACATTTTATTATAATATAAGACTCAATGTTTACTTCCTTCCTTTACATTGATAATCATCTACTTTATATACACCTCTATCTAACTAACAATATATGAGTAATCTCATAATCCCAATGTAGTTTGACCATTACCTAATGCATTAATTTCATAAATCACTCAATTATCTTAATATATTAGATCCATATAACTAACTAATGGGGATGTGTGCCACATGTTATCATCACATTAAACCAATATACATTAATATATCATATCACATTGTATCTAACATTTCTTCCTTGCTTGACATGTTTCATCTCTAAACCATAGGAAGAAACCAAATGATGAGTGTGCTTCAAATCATTTCACCCTTAGATCTAGGATCAATCATCGAACCACCCATATGTGATCCTGGTAGGTGATAGCTTTCCAACCTTCTTTGTAAATTCTAATGTGTTACTCTGATTCCATTCATGATCATAACTATATCACTTTGGTGTTCATGAATAATTATTCCTTTGATTATATTATCCATATTCCACTATGCTACTCTTATTCCATTTATGACCATATTATTTAATATTCCATGAAAAGTCATAGTGATTTACCAAGTGATTCTATGTTCTATAGGCTAATGTTCTACTCTAATTCCATACATGACCATAGTATTTTTTATTTAGCATCCATGCATAGCCATAGTTATTAAACATAATTTCTTGTATAGCCAATGTATTTTTTTTTATGACACTCCCTCACATGGCTCCATGTTTGTATCCTCTCGTGATGATGTTGTTGACTATATACTTCATGTTTTTTTGATAATTTGACCTTATCCACCTTTTGTTTAACCTATTCCACCTTTTACATATTTGTCTATTGAGGAGATGAAGTGTCTATTTATAATTTCATGTTTACTTCATCTATGTCATTGGAATCTTCCTCTTATTGTTTCATCACCTATTTCAATCTCATCCTTAGGATGTACCATTACTATTATTGGCTCCTTTACCACTATGATATCATATAAAGTGAACTTAATTTTCTTATACCAAAACATAATGAGCTTATTTCTAACATTAATATTGATTGAACTTAAAGTATATAACCATGGATATCCAAGAATGATATCCACACCATCCATATCTAAAGCATAAAAATTTGAATGCAAACATATTTTCCCATGATGAAATTCAAATATGAAAACACTAGAATATTCTTACCATGTACTTGAACCTACTTGATATTATTTTATTGAACATGTAGATGTTGGGCCATGTTCATATTGATGAAGTTATATTTGTTGGTAATGTTTTTGGACACAACAACCTTATACTTTTGAATGCATCCATGAAACTAAAAAATTGACTTGGATTTATTTGTAGCCAAATTATTTAAAACCTTATAATCCACTTCTTCTTCTTTGAGATCATCTACCTCTCCTTGTACACCATTTGAACTCTCCTCATTATCAATATACTTGATTTCTTCTTCTTCTTCATCACTTGCATGTTATTAAAAATTATCATTATTTTCTTCTACTAATTCATCTTCTTCATCATCTCCATTCTCTTCTTCATTACGATCATTATTTTATTCCTCTTCTTTATCCTCTTTTTATTTTATATCCCTTTGATTTAGTAAAACCTATTCCATTTCTTCCCATTATAAATACCTTTCTGTGAAGCTCAACTATTTAAAACAATGTTGTGAAGACCTAGGAAAATAGACAATTATGCTAGCCACGAAATTGTTTGGGTATTATTCTCCTTAAAAAGGAGCCACCATTCTATAAAATCAATATCACCCTCCCCTTCAAATACTTGTAACCTTATTATTCTTAAAAAAAAACTAGGGTTAATGAAAAGCCCTAAAATGTTAATAACTCATTCTAAAATGATCCAAGTAGTCCAAAAGTTTTATTGTATCTTCCAAGTATAACATTGAAATTTCAATGATTTTTTTGTGAAAGAGATCCAAAACTTTCATCCTTTAGAGAAAATCTATGAAAAATCATAAAATCATAAAAAATCACTCAAAATGTTTCAAAAAATTATGAAAGTTTTATTTTAGATATCCTATTCTATTATAAAATATTAGTGAGAATTTCATAAAAAATACTTATATTTCAAAAGATATGACATAAGTATTACAAACCTCAAAATAAAAATAACTCCCTCAAATTATATTATAAAATTTTGATCTTTTTAGTGTGACTTAATTAAAATATTATCCATCTATAGCAAAAACATTTTTCATAAATTCATAATTAATTTCAAGATATTAATGATTTATCAAAAGTAGTGTTTTATCCCACATAAATTACCCAAACCAAAGCTCTGATACCACTTGTTATGATCCACATTTATAATAATTTTAAATATGTTTAATATAATGTAGATCAATATAAAATAAAAGATATACGTGGGCCGAGATGCCCAAATACTCAATATATGGAGACATAGAATAATCACCCTTAAATTAGGGTAACACCATATAATACTCTTTTAGGAAGGAATAAATCCACAATGTCTATTTGAGGGGATAACCTACAATATCCTCTTAGAATAGAAGACCCAATACTTACTTACTTACTTACTTACTTTACAATGATAATCGTCTCCTTTACATAGACCTATATCTAACTAACAATAGATGGATAACCTCCTAATCCCAATGTAGGTTGACCATTACACAATGCACTAATTACACTAGTTACTCAATTATCCAAATATATTAGAATCATATAACTAATTAATAAATATGTGTGCCACATGTTGGCATCTCCATCATCCCATATACATTAATATATCATATCCATAGGTACATAACATGTTTAATCACAAACAAGGGTGAAACACTCAGTTGGAATTATTTGAAAAATTTTAGGACACATGATTAGCTCTCAAAATTTGAGTTCATACAATTTGAGTTTAAAATATTCAAATTGGAGTTGAATAAAGGAGATATCAGGAGTTTAGCTTATAAAATACTTACAATAAAACATGATTTTAATGAATCTATTACAAAAAATAATTTCTATATGTTTTCTTAGTAAATTATTTTTTATTCATTAATCAACCTATTTGTAGTCATTTTTAGAAATCAATATATTAAATCCTCTCACATTTGATCAACTAGTTGAGAATATGGTTGAAAGAGAAGAAGTATTTAGAATAAAAACTAATTTCATAGGAGAAATAATTTTTAATAAGAATTAAAGTGATATTATTCCAAGGATGCAAGAAATGGTAGAGTTTGAGGAAAGAAAAAACTATGAGATAGAAAATACATCAAAGATATAAGTCTCATCAAATAAGATATAATGAAAAACACCACTTGTTTTGCAAACATTGAGAAAGGAAAGGCAGTCAATATTTCTATGAATTAAAAACATCATAAAACTAAATTGAATACTATAGGAAGAATGTAGGAGAATAAAAAGTCATGTAAAATAGGACATGCTTTTGAGGTAGTGCTATAGCTCAATAAGATGCACAAGAGTTTTTTTGGCTCGATTTTCTTCCTCTTTTAAGATGGTACATATATATATTATGTGAAACCAAAATCTCATATGAAAAATTGATCAATTTTTACCACTCTATACCTATTTTATAGTTTTAGAATGTAAAATATTTGTTGGTGCCCTATTGAGAAGGTAAATAGATGTCTAGATTACTTCTACCCAATATCATTTCTTTAGCTTTGTTATTGATAACATGTTCCATTACTGTGATATTATGTCACTCAATAATGCCATTCTACTAGGGTCTGTAGGGAGCAGTCAAATTTTGTTTGATGCCTTATTGGCTCAAGAATACCTAGAACTTTTTTGATGTGCATTTTCCCCCTCTATTTGAGCATATTACAAGAAGAGATTATATGAATTATTTTTCAAAAAATTGATATAAGACCTAAAAATAATGAATGACCTCACTCTTCTACTTCAAGAAAAACACCCATCTCTTTTGAGAGTAATCATCCAATAAAATTTGGAAGTACTTATATCTTAAAAATCAAGTAGGTAAAAATAGATTAAGTTTGATATGAACAACCTCCAAACATTTCTTATCATGAAATGAGATTATCTTCAATCGATCCTTGTGTTGTTTACCTGAAATACATTCAAGGTAAATGGGCAAGGAATTGTATAACTTGGGAAGTCCATGTACCATTCATTTTAAACTTAGCTAGTATAAAAATCCAATAGATAGTAGACCATAATCATAGTGCTAAAAAGAAGTAGATTCTACCATAGAGGTATATAGAGCTACTACATAAGTTGAAAGAACATCTAAAGCAAATAATTTATATTTTAAAAAAGATCTAGCAAGAACTGTACCTTGTCATGAGATCAAGTAGAACTTATTATCATTATCAACAAGAAACTCCACCTTAAAATGATGATTCAAAAGTTGAATGACTAATAATAGGTTGGATGTCAATACAAGAACATATAGTACCTTTGAGAGTGTATATTTCCATGTTTTTATAGGAATGGTGACTTGGCCTATTCCTTTTGAAACATAATCATTATCATCAATGATCCTAACCTAAAATCTAGTAGGTTAGTCTATCAATGAATCAAATAGTTTCCTATCACCTAACATGTGTTTAGTAACACATGAGTCTATCAACTAGATATTCTTTATGGTCTATAAGGTCTAGGAGACTATCACTACGTCCTCATTGGATTCTTTGGGTGCCTCTTATTCAGATCCATCATCTTGTTGAGCTATGAGATGTCCCTTCTAATTCCATTGAATGGGATGTCTTTTTGATTTATAATAATCATCATGCCTTGATGTGCTTTATTTATTGGAAGACCCTTGTTTCAGGTAATTAAACTAGTAGTTGCCTATGTTTTGATTCTTGGTTTGATTGATGTGACACCATCTCATTGACTTTTATGATTTCTATTGATGTGGAGTCTATTATTTCTATTGTTTCTATGGTTACTTCTCCATGGGTCCTTTGTGAGACTTCTAACCTTATTTCTAATTCAAGATAATATCTGTCTTTCAACTCATCTTGGACTGAGTTGATGGTTTCTTCTTGCTATATTAGGTTCATGAGATCTTTGAATGACACTGTCTACTTGGAGATGTTTAACATCATAATGAACACTTTGAATTAGGAAGGGAGTGATCTCAACATGATTGGGACCAATGTTTGGAAAACTACCATCTCACTTGGTGTTAATAGTTTCATTCATAGCTCAACCACCTAACGTAAGAATTCATGGACTTTCTCATTAGACTCTATAGAGAGTGTGTGAAGTCTTGACTACAGATGGATGATATTAGTATTTTTTTACCTCATATATGGTTACTAATTTATCCCATGATGTCTTTTCTCTATCAACATCCTTGACATATGGATACACATCATCGATGATGCTTAACATAATAATCATCAAGGCTTTAGAGTTATCTTTTTCATATTTTGTGAGGGCATCAAGATCAGTTAGAACCTAAAGACTCCCTATGATGATACCCCATAGTCCTTCAAACTGAAGGATGTTTCACATGGTTATTTTTCAAGCAACATAGTTTGGCCCTTTGATAATTTTAGCATTAGAAATAACTAATTTGGGTGTAGACATCTTCTAATATTTTTAGATTACATTATACACAAGATTTAAAGAGTAAAATAGTAATTATTAATTTAATATGGTATATAAAAAGTATGTACCTTATTCAAATGTTGCCTTATTATTATTCACATTAGTAGTTAGGCTTCACTTTTCTATAGTTGACATTCTCATCACTAAAAATCTCAATAGACTCTTCTATCAGTTTTATGAAAAACACACTTTTCACATCAGTTTAAGCAAATGAATGTTTGTCTTCTCTATACTCTACTGCAATTAGGAGGCTATGTATGATGCACTCTTCTAGGAAACTTTTGTGTGTTTCCATGGTATGATTTACCTTCACTGAATTTAATGTTATCATCATATTAAGCTTCATGGTAAGTACACTTCTATAAGACTGCTATATCCTCTTGTGTGTCATTTGACTTTAATGGACTATTACATCCTTTATTCTAACATTATACTATTCAATTTCCATGCTTTCTCCTTATGTTGACACTGCACATTAAGGATACTCAATGGCTTCTATAGGTCATGTTGAGACTTTTATAAGGCTTTAACATCTTTTTTCATTCACTCCATAGGTGTTAATCCCTTTTTACTTTTTTTCATCTTCTTTAACTCTTAGATAGCCTACAGACATCGACCAAGCCATAACACAACTATGGTTTCTTCCTTGCATTAAATATTATACTATTGGATTATCTTGGCTTGTCACTTTCCCAAGTCATTTCATCATACTTATACTATACTCAGGCATCTACTAGTTAAATAATGTTTTGATACCAGAGTGTAATCAAAACCATTGAACTTTTATATTTTTATTGATGAAAAATAGATTAGAATATATATACCAAGATGCTACATAAAATATAAGAGTGATCTAAAGCATCTGGTGAGAGATTGATCAACAACTAAAAATAATGAAATAGTTATAACAACCCTAACTAACTACCAACTACGCTAACACTTATATAATTTATAAAGTTGTGTTAATGGTATATAAATAGTTTAGGTAGTCTACCCTGATTACCCATTTTTACAAACAAGATATTAATTAAAAAGAACAAAAATTATTGTGTATTATGGGGAGTTTAATTTATGTTTAATAACAAAAGGCTTTAAAATGGTAGGAAAAAAGTTTGTCTTTTTAAAAAGGGTTGAAAATATAACATAATAACATATGATATGGGATGCATAAATAAAGGTATAATTTGCATTCTATTTGAGAACAATTTTATCAATTTAAAGTTGTGCACTTATCCATGAAAGTGGTTGAGTAGACATGCCATTAAAAAATTAGCCAATACAATAATATCTAAAATGATATTACTTATTTTGATCTCTTGAACTAGGAATAATGAAACATATAATTTAGAAAATAAGTTCCTCCATTACTTTGAATAAGATAAATAAAATATTTCTTTATTTTGGTAGAAAAAATTAAATTTCTTATGCATTACGTATAACATAAACCTAACATATGTTTTTAGTTTTGGTTAAAATCCATTTAAAAAAGAGAGCCTTCCTAAAAAATAAGAAAGTAGGCATGGACAATATATCTAGATGAAACAATAAACCCTACAAAATAGGATCAAAAGCTACCTAAAATAACAAAAAATCATAAAAAACCACACATGAACTAGAGATCAAAGAAACAAAACAATCCTATGACCCATCCTATACATTCTATTTTTGATATATAAGGGTCAATTTTATAGGATTCATTTCTTTCTTACCTTTGGTTCCAAATTTATTACACACAATAGCCCAATCTTCTCCTTCCCCTATGTTTGGTATAATTGGATTGGAGATTTTGACTGAATCTATTATTGTAGTTGATGTCAAATAAATATTTTTAACAATTCTTCTCTTCATGTAATGGTTTATTTGAGTTTCTTTGAAGGGTTATGATCCATATGACTATCCTTAAAAGTAATTGTGAAACTTCTTGAATCTAATTTTTTTCCTTGCAAGTTATGATCTTCATTTGATTATACACTCAGCTCTTTCATTTGTTATACTTTATTCAATTTCTTCTAAAGCTTGTAAAATTATATGTTCAAGGATAATTTCCTTCCACCAATAATTTCTATTTTTATGTTTTATAAAAAGATAGTCGTAAACCAAATGGCTAGTTGGAAACATCTACAACATTTGAAGGGCAAACCTTTATAGTCTAATAGTTGTACCCAAGTTCTATTTTTGACTTTTAGTTCTATTTTTTAGGTAAATATTTGGTGATATCAAAATTAACTAAAATTTTGGAGTAGGTTGAATTAATCCCTTCTATATTTTGGGATCAACATCTCAAAAATATCCAATGGATTTTAATATGGTTGATGACACAAAATGCTTCCAAAATTGAAGATGTAGATTAGATAGTCTAATCTAAATATGTTTCAAATTCAAAATTTTACTATATGGGTTGAAATCTAGATGCCATGGCATAGCCATAATCAACTGGTGTCCCCATTCCCAACGAAATCCATTAAATTCTACATTTTAATCATTACCTTATTCAAAATGCATTATAAATATAATATATGTTAATTATGGAAAAAATATAAAAAATAAAAAATATATTATAGACATGGTATGTAAAAAAATATCATATTTTTGTCATTTTCCTAAAGGAGGACAAATTTTGGGTGAGGCCTAATATCCATATGAATAAGAAATATTATATACTAACATAAAATTTAACTGTTATAATGAATTTAATTAAAATGTTATTTATATCTATATTTATTTTCATTATTTATATGAAAAAATAATATTTTATATTAACTTAAAATTATATTATATTAAAAACAAAATAATTTTATTCCTAAACATTAGTAGACTTTTAATCACACTTCCCCAACCATTCATAGTTTGGACACCCCCACATACTAAAGTTTTTTTGTTTTTTATAGCACTTCTTGAAATTAATTTAGCCTAAAAAAGTGTTTCTTGAATTAAGATGATGTTTTCGTCATTAACAACCCATTCATAGTTGGAAGCATTTTTCCACCTTTAATCTAAAACTATACAATTTTGCCACTATATAAAGAAGAATGAAATTATTGTAAAAAATATGATAAAATAAAACACTAGAAAATGAAATAATATTATATTATATATTCTATAAATAATAATCAAATATAACAATAAATTTAAAATTTTACCTATTTTGGTAAGACTCCATCTTGTACAATTTGCTTCCCCAAAGAAGTCTATCCATAAGTTTACATTCAACATTTTTCCCAAGATTAGAAACAATTGCTCTAAATCCTCCTCTTGTTATATAATTTATGTCTAATAATAAAAAATATTTTAGTAAAAATATAAATATTGAACACTTATTAGTGTAACATTAAAAAATATATGATATTTTTGAAATGACTAAATTTTCCATTGAAGCCCATAAGAAGTTTGGTGTAGGTAAAGCATATTTAACTTGTTTTGACTCACTTACTTGACCTAGAAGGTGGTTATTATGATAATAGTCAATAAACCTCCTGTGAGGGCTAGTTTTATAAATACAAGTATTTAAAATAATTAAAATTTTCTAACTTGTCTACTAAATCATTTAAAGAAAATTGAAATGTTTTTTTTCAAATTTTAAATATTTAAAAAACTATATTAAAGAATATATGATCTACCTCCTATAAGTTTTAAAATCTAATCATGATAAACTATTTTTTAGGGTCCTCTATAAAATCTCAATCTCTTATTATAGGGAAGCCCTAGCTCATAATTCTATCCACACATTAATGTAAAAGAAAGTTAGAATAGAGAACATAAAACTTATTTAAATTATTTATTATTATTTTTTAAATATACATTCCCTCATCCATAATTTTACTTTATGCATCTCTAATTTCCTTTATAGATAATTATTTATGTTTTTTAATGTATGTGAAAATAGAAGACATCAATATATTATTCTACATCCTTCATTGTTAAAATGTAAAATATATTGTTTGTATTCCTTGCATCAATTTGTTTTTAAAATATTTAATTTTGTACAATTATAAACCATTATAAAATATAATTTTAAAGTATTCATATAATTTTTTTTAAAATATTATAATTAATGGATCTATTAAGTTATACATTCCCATAAGCATCTACATATATTGTCATGTCCATTGTTTCAAAACATGGTTTTGTATACTTCCCCTTGGTTAACCAATAAGTCTCGTGATATCTCTTTATAGGTTGAAGAAAGTGTAAATAGGTTGGGTAAACATCCTTGATCACATCCCATTAAAATTTAATTATGAAAATGAGGTTGATTATAAGGGATGCACATATTAACTTATGAAGGATTATGATATATTCGTCAGGAAAGGGTATATAGTATGGGAGATGAAACAATGTGAGAGTTATGGGTGGTTAAATTATGGAGGCATAATATAGGAATTTGGGTGTGTAAAAAATGGAGGGATGCAATGGGATGTTATAGTTTTAGATAGATGGTTAGGGTTTCACAAAATATTTCAAGAACATCACATGTTTTCTGAGGAAAAATTGTTAGAAAAAATGGGCAACATATTGGTCCAATTTTAGGTTCTATTTTTAAATATATATTTTAATCAACAGTAATTTTCTTTGGTGTTATGACATATGACTTTGATTTCTATTCTATAAAATAAATTATATGTTTGAAATGTGTATCTATGGTTGGTCTTATCAAGTAAAATAATATGTTTCATATGATTCCTATTAGATTACATATGTATCTATCTTTCAATTATGTTCCTGTTCAATGTGTTCCCTTTATGTATGTTTTTATTTTAATTTTCATGTATTAAACATTTATAATATTATTTTTAACTTATTTAATATTTTTCATCATAATTATTTTATTTTCACTATAGTTAGTTAGATTTACATGTGTTTTTTTATAAGTTTAATGTGTTTGTTGAATTCTTAATGTGTTTTATATGATTTAAATATATTTTTTGCTTAATATTTTTTATGTGGGAAAATATGGGAAAATTATACATGCTTTCAAGGTAGTATTATAGCTCAATAAGATGCATGAGAGTGTTTTTGTCTTGAGTTTCTTCCTCTTTTGAGTTGAGACATGCATATATGTTATGCAACCAAACACCAAAACATGAAAAATTGATGGCTTTTTATCACTCCGAACCTCTTTTGGAGTTCTTTCCTATAAAATAATTGTTGGTATCCTATTTAGAATATAAATAGATGTTTGGAATACTTTGTCCCAATATCATTTCTCTAGCTTTGTTGTTGACAGCATGCAACAAGCCATGTCCATTACTATGCAATTACATCACTCAATAATCCCATTCTACTAGGGATTATCTAAATAATTGGTTGATATATTTAAAATTTCAATATAGATAATAAATAAATCCATAATTCTAACCTAAAACTAAAATTTATGGATATTTCAATTCACTCAACTTTTGATGTACTTTAAAAGTGAGCATAAATAGGGAGGGGTTAAACAAAATTACAACAAGGAAACAATAGTAACCTAAATATTTCAACTACAAATATAAATACAAATTAAAAATAATGTAATGAACCTTAAAATAATTAATATAAAAAATTAAAAATGAGAGGAAATCTAGAATAAAATATATAAATGTAGGAACACTTATCACATTAAAACTAGGTCTTTAGACCCACAAGTTCTTGAAGTGAAATTGCTATCAGATGCCATGTAATCAGATGATTAACTAAGAAATTAGATTGCATATATGTAGATTTGGAATAATCAAAATAATTTATTTTCTTATACTTAACCACATCTCCCAAAATTATGAATGATGACATTGCCTATGTAAAAATGCATTATAGATCTAGTGGATGTGAACATACTTTTAGTGCAAAGGTCTAATTTATTCCTTCTTCTAACCCACTAGAAGATATTATAAAGGATGGAAAAATAATAAATAATAATAATAATATTAATATAGGTAAATCAGTCAAGCTATTTTCGTGAAATGCAAACATCCATAAAATAATTTGGATGCAAATTAATAATACCCACATATCATTGAATAAAGCCACATCCTTCAAAAAATGGAAAATGCATGAACCATAATTGTCTAAAGAGAAAAATTGAAAACTTAAACTAAGTTTAAAATATAATTAAATTTAGATAAATACTTATAAAAATATTAAAATATTTATAAAGTAATAAATATAACATTAATATGTGAATTATTTTTCCCTATCGCTCATCTAATTTAATTTCTAAATTCATCATTATCCAATTTTGTTATTTCCTGTGAAAAAATTACATAATTGAAATTTTGGTAATTTATATAAAAAAATTAATTAATAATACTTATCTTGGGAACTCTATTGATCTAAAATAATTATTTAATCGACAACCTTACATGCACATGCCTGCGCTCACATACACACACATTTTTTTTTGTCACCATAATATTTTTAGTAATTGATATTTAGTACCACTTTTTTTCATTTAATCAAATCACATTGAATCAAGGAATGTTCATCTCAACATTTTTAATAATATTTTGTTTTACTATAGCTGATTCCTACTAAAATCTATTTACTTATTCAAAGGACTTGGTAGACTATGGTTTAGTTGTTGTATTCTTCTTTTCTTGTGTTTTTCATGATACACTTTTTATATATAATACTTTCTAACAACTTTCAGCTTATTTTATGTATATGGATCCTTTTCTACAAGGTGTTTATCCATTTTAGATTCAATCTGATCAATGTCTTATTATTTATTTATTTTCACTGTATTATATGGAGTTCAATTTTTTTAATTTGTTTTTATGTATTTATTCACCATTGACTCCACTATATTCCTTATCGGTGCCTATTTGGTGGTACAAAAAATAAGTTATAAGTATGTGGACTCTTTGCGCATTATCAGTTTTATAATTTATTGAACCTGGAGACATTGGTTTTTATTAAACTTTATTCACCATATTCATTATCTCGTGGATTATTAATAAAATTTAATATAGTTTTTCCTCTTTTTTTTTTAATTATGGATATACAATACAAATATTCTAAGTGTCTATATGATCAGTGTGGCACATAAAAAAATTATATACAAGGTGACTACCATCACCAGTCTAACTACTAGGTTCCATATCTAACTGTGGATATCTTTTTTTGGAGATCTCACTCCTACTGCACTAACATAGATACCTCCTTGATCAATAATATTAAATACATTAGGAACTCACATCATCATTAGTATATAATGATATTTTAAAATGTTTATAAACCCATGTTTCTTGCACATAAAGTATATTCATCAATATATTTCTATTGTATAAAGAGGTATAACCAAAATGATAATGATTAGTGATTTTTAAGCTTAATATAAATCTCATTTTCCATGATTCAATATAAAATACTCAAAGGGAACATAAAAAATTCATTATGACAATCATAAAAAATGCATTTATCAAAGAGACTCACCCTGATTAAGCTTAAATATTTGCCTAGGAAAATGTGATGCTAGGTGTGCTATTGAATACTTTCCTCTTAACAAAAAATTATCCTAGAAGTTGTATTACCATAACAAACATGTAATAGGTGTATCAATCTACAATCTAATATTAGTATTTTAATATTATTCTAATATAATAACGTTAATGCTAGGAGTGATTGTAAGATATATTTTATTCACAACAAAAATGTAATAGGTGTATCAATCTACAATTTAATATTAGTCTTTTAATATTATTCTAATATAATAATGTTTATGATAGGAGTGATTGTAAGATTTTTTTTTTTTTTTTGTAGTGGTAGATAGATACTCTTTGTGGGAAGATAAATATTCTTGTTAGAATATGAAATGAATATTTATTTTCTTAGCTAAAAATTATTGTAATTAAAATAAATTTGGTTTATTCAAAATGTACTTATTTTAATGTCATTCTATTTTTATATGTATATTGGTATTAGATCCTAGGCTTATTTAATTAAAAAAAAATTATATTCTTCATCTTCTATGCAAACCTAATTTTTAATCAATCAAATTCACTAGAATAATTCATTATTTTCACCATGCAGGACTACCCCTTGTTTATTTTTAGGTTATTTTTGTATGTTTATCACACTAGTATGGTGTGTAAATTTTCTTAATTTTAGACCTTTTTAATTTATTTCAACCATAATGGATAATTTTTTACTTGTGTGAATTTATTTTTTACTAGTTTGAAGGCATTTTCATGTTATACATGGATATTTTGGTAGTGTTAACTATAAATTGGTTGATCATGACTATAGAACAAGGTGAGTGATAATATTCTAAATGTATGGGGAATTTATAGACTTATTAAAATGCAAGATGAATATTCTATGGCATGAATTTTACCTAAGCAAAGACATTTTGGCATTTTTATTATTATGATTTTGTGATTTTTTTCTTTGACCGCATGTGGGTCTAAAAATATATTTTTTTCGGTTGTATTGGAACATTTAAACCTATTTTTCTAAATTTCAAGGAATACGTTATATGTTAAAATACTTGTTTGGTCTTTCAAATACATTAGATTCCTTTTATATAAATTGAAATTAAGTTGTATTTTCATTCACTAATTGTTGTAAAGCCTATGTGGCAGATAGTGGTTCCATAAACCAAGGAAACTTAATAGATATGTTTATTTTTCTATTTTTTTTCCATATTGCATATTTCATCTGAACTATAATGGATATTATTTCCACAATGGAACTATATATATATATATATATATATATATATATATATATATATATATATATATATATATATATATATATTCTCTTATTCAATAATAAAAATGTAAGTCACTTATAAACCATAAATAATTTTTTATTTCAAAATATTTAAAAATTTAAAAATGAATCTTATTGTGCAAAAAATATAAATCAAAACATTTAGTATCTATAGTTCCACTAGTTCATGTTTACGAGTCATGTTTCCGTAACCTATCTACTTCACTGATAGTGTAATTTACCTCTAAAAATGAAATTTGTGGCATTTACTCTATGAATTAGCAATGAAAAATAATATATTTTTTTTTCATTATTTTCATTACTCATATGTGCTTACCTCTAGATAGAGTTTTTGAAAACAAGAAAAAACACTCCTAGTATATATGGTTATCACACACACTTATAATAAATTATAATTAAGTGGTTATTTTAGATAGATCAAATAATTTGAATTTGTTACGTAGGTATCGTGTACCATTATTATCTCGTGTGCTTTAGCTTCTTGTTTCATCTACCATTATGTATATATATAAAGGGTGAGATTCTTAGGAATATTAAAGGTTATATATGAAGGGTGATCATACTGAGAGATTTAGAATATCAAATGGGAGTAATATATGAAAAGAGACACTTTTTGAGTGATAAATATGCATTCAATAAAAACTAAAACCCTTATCATGAAAGGAACCTGATTAGAATGGTCCAAAGAGGTGGAGAACACACTTATATTTTCATCATTTGTGACACCAATAAAAAAATTATTTAACCTAAAGAACCAAAGGATGTATCATTTTGGAAGCAAAATAATTCAAAATTATTTATTTTGATGAAGATGTCAATTGATGTAGAGGTGTTTATTATGATCAACACTTATAATAATTTGAAATATGTAGAATAAATTGTAGTTCAACATAAAAAAAAAGATATATATGGGGAAAGATGCCCAAATATGCATAAATAGAATGATCACCCTTAACACATGGAAACACCATACAAAATTCCTTTAAGAATGAAGAATTCCACAATATCTCTTTGAGGGGACAACCTCCAATATATTCTTATAATAAAAGACTCAATAAAAACTTACTTACTTTATAATTATAATCATATTATTTATATATAACTCTATTTAACTAAAAATATATGACTAACCTTCTAATCGCAATGTAGGTTGACCACTACCCAATGCACTACTTCCACAAATTAGTCAATTATCCTAATATATTGGACCCATATAACTAACTAATAAGGATGTGTGCAACATGTTGGCATCTCATTCAACCCATATACATTAATATATAATATCCTAATGTACATAAGTTTCCTTCCCTCCATTACGTGTTTCATCCCTGAAACATAGAAAGAAACCAAATAATGAGTGTTATTCAAATCATTACACATTTGTCTCCAAGATCAATCATCCAACCATCTATATGTGATCCTAGTAGGTGAGAAATTTCTAAACTTGTTTACAATTTCCACTATGCTACTTAGATTCCATTCATGATCATAACTATATTGACTTGGTGTCCATGAATAATTATTCCTCTGATTCCATGAACCATATTCTACTGTGTTACTATGATTCCATTTATGACCATATTAGTTAATATTCCATACATAGTCATATTTATTTACCCACTAATTATATGTTCTATAGGTTGCTGTGCTACTCTAATTCCATACTTGACCATAGTAGTTCTTCTAAGGCTTCCATGCATAGACATAGTTATTATAACTCTAATTTCTCTTATAGCTAATTTGTTTGTTGTTATGACACTCCCTCACATAGTTCCATGTTTGTTTTCTCTCATGATGATGTGGTTGACTATATACCTCAACCTTTTCTAATACTTTGACCTTATCCACATTTTGTTCTACCTATTCCACCTTTTTCTTTTTTGTCTCTTGAGGAGATGAAGTGTCCATTTTTGATTTTATTGTTTTTTCATCTATATCATTTGAATCTTCCTCATACTCTTCATCACCTATTTCAATCTCATCCTCAAGATCTATCTTGAATATTATTTATTATTTTCCTACTACAATATCTTATAATGTGACCTTTATTTTATTATACCAAAATGTAATGAACTTATTTTGAACATTAATATCTATTGCTCCTAATGTTTATAACCATGGATGTCTAAGAACCATATCCACATCATCCATATTGAAAGCATAAAAATTTGAATGCTAAATATAGTTTCCTATAATGAGATTCAAATATTTAAACACTAAAATATTCTTACCATGTACTTTATCCTACTTGATATTCTTTTCATAAACATCTAGATGCTGCGCCACATTCATATTAATGAAATTATACTCACTGGTAGGGTTTATGGACACAAAAACCTTCTTATCTTGAATGCATCCATGAAAGTAAAAAATTGACTCATATTTATTTTGAAATAAACCATTTAAAACGTTATAATCCACTTATTCTTATTATTTGATATCATCTACCTCTACTTCTACACCATCTATACTTTGCTCATTATCATTATGTTTAATTGATTCTTATTTATCATCATTTACATGTTCTTATCCATTATCATTATTTTATTCTACTATTTTTTATTCTTCATCATCTCCATTTTCTTATTCACTACCATAAATATTTTATTCTTTTTCATCACCATCTTTTACTTTTATATCCCATAGATCTAATAAAACCTGTTCCATTTCATCCCATTAAGAATATGTTTGTGTGAAGCTCAATTTTTTAAACCAATGTTGTACAGGCCATGATAAATAAAGATAAATGTTTGAGTATTATTCTCTTTGTAAAATATCCACCGTTATCTAACATCAATATCATCCTCCCCTTTAAATACTTGCAACCTTGTGATCTATAAAAAAAACTAGGGTTAATGAAATACCCTAAAATGTCAATAATGCATCCTAAACTGATCCAAATAGTCCAATTTTCTAATTTTATCCTCTAAGTATAACATTGAAATTTTAATGAAAATTTGGTGAAAATTTTCCAAAACTTTCAGCCTATAGAGTGAATCAATGAAAAATCATAAAATAATAATAAATCACTCAAAATGTTTCAAAACATTAGGACAATTTTATTATATATATACTTTTTTATTATAAAATATTAGTGAGAATTTTATAAAATATACCTTATATTTGGAAAGATAAAAAAAAGTATTAAAAACCTTAAAATATTAGTAACTCCCTCAAACTAGATCATAAAACCTCGATGCTTTCAATGTGACTTCATTAAAATATTATCCATATATAGTAAAAATATTGTGTAATAATTTACAACTGATTGTGATATATTAATGATTTCACAACACTAGGGTTTTTTCCCACACAAATTTCCCAAATTAAACATTTGATACCACTTGTTATGATTCACATTTATAGTAATTAGAAATATGTAGAACACAATATAGATAAATAAAAAATAAAAAATATAAGTGAGCCAAGAATCTCAAATACTCAATATATGCAGAAATAGAATAATCGCCCCTAAAGTAAGGTAACACCATATAATACTACTTTAGGAAGTAACAAATCCACAATGTATCTTCGAGAGGATAACACATAATATCCTCTTAGAATAGAAGATTGAATGCTTACTTACTTCCTTTACAATGATAACCATGCCCTTAATATAAACCTATATCTCACTAACAATAGATGGATAACCTCTTAATCCCAATGTAGGCTGATAATTACCCATTGCACTAATTACACAATTTACTCAATTATCCTAATATATTAGACTCATATAACTAAGGAACATGTGTGCCCCATGTTTGTATCCCTATCAACCCATATATACTAATATATAATATACCTTGGTACATAAATTGTTACATCACAAATGAGGGTGAAATACTCCTAGGTAATTATTTAAAAAATTTAAGGACATGTGATTATCTCTAAAAATTTGAGTCCATACCCTTTTAATTTGACCTATTTATACTGGAGTTGAAAAAAGGAAAAGTTAGGAGTCTACCTTATAAAATACTTACAATAAAACATGATTGTAATGAATCTAGTACAAAAATGATGTCTATATGTTTTCCTTAAGAAAGGATTTTCTCTTCCATAATCAGCCTATTTGGAGTCATTTTATCAATTATTTGGGAATATGGTAGAAAGAGAAGAAGGATTTAGAATAAAAAATAATTGTGTAGGAGAAATAGTTTTTAATAAGAATTAAAGGGAAATTATTTCAATGATGCAAGAAATGATAGAGTCTAAGGAAAAAACAAAGTGCAAAGTAGAAAATACATCAACAATAAATGTATCATCAAATAAAATATAATGAAAAACACCACTTGTTTTGTAGACATTGAGAAAGGAAAGGGAGTCAATATTCCCATTAATTAAAAACATCATAAGACTAAATTGAAGACTATAGGAAAAATGTAGATGATTAAAAAATACAAACTAGATTCATATTTTTTTTCTTATGATTCAATGTTTTCCATTTTTAATAAGGTACATAATCCCTCAAGGAGTTATACCTAAATAATCCTTTAGTTTTAGACACTAGTACCATGCAAGTTCTAAATTTACAAAAGGATTTTTTTATGAGTTTGATAATGAAGTTGCAGTCCAAGTCCTATATATTTGATTAAAAGATTATGTTTGTGACTTCATGGCAAAGGTTCAATTTACAGTGAGGTCACTAGGACTTTCATACTTCATTCTTTGAAATGTACTTACACATTTTGAGTTGAAAATAAACTTGTTTTCACTTGTGAAATCTTTGAAACAAGGACACTACAATATACTGGACAATGTAGTGCTGAAGGTCAGAAGGAAATGTGATAACATAATTTTTTAAATTGTATTATAAAGGAAATACAATTACTAAAACTTAGGTTGATCTCTCAATGTCAAGAAATTTTACTCAATTATCAGAAGAAGGAATCACAGTAAATTTTATCTATCATGCTAAATTCACACACACACACACACACAAACACACACACACACACACACACACACACACACACACACACACACACACACACACAAAGTGGAGACATCCACAAATTTAAGTAAAATGGTTTAGTAGGGATGCCTAAATTTTATAAAAATACTGAAAGGTGTGAACATTACATATTGGTCAAACATGAAATAACACTGTTTAAAAATTTAGAATTCAAAAATTGAGACAAAATTTCATATGGATCACTCTAACATGTGTTCTCTACTAGTTATTTCCATTGTTGGTCACAATAAATTCGTGCTATTTATTCATCACTACAGTAAAATAACTTCAGTATATTTCTGGAATAAAACCTCAAAATCCTTTGAAACATTTAAAAAGTTTTGAACTATGTTGAAAATTAATCCCAATCCGACTATGGGACACTAAGTACTGATAATAAAAGTGAATTGACTTGAATGGTGTTTCAAACCTATCTAAAACATAATGGAAACATATTTAAAATGTTGATGTAAAAATGAGTTATGTGAATTCTAATGCCCCACACTTATTACTTAAGAGGCAACATTATGTTTTCTATATACTATGTTAAAGAATCATCTTATACAATTTATAAAGTTGTGTTAATGATATATTAACACTTAAGGTAGTTTACCCTGATTACCCATTATTGCAAACAAGATACTAATAAAAAAGAACAAAAATTATTGTGTATTGTGGGAAATTGAATTTGTGTTTGATATGTGAAGGCTTTACAATGATAGGAAAAAAGCGTCTCTTTAATAAAAGGGGTAAAAAATAAAATAATAACATAAGATATGGAATGCATAAATAATGCTAAATTTTAGATTTTGTTTTTTATCTATTTTATAGATTTAAAGTTGTGCACTTATCCATAAAAGTGGTAGAGTAGACATGGATTTAAAAAATGGAAATCTTAGTCTTATTTTTTGATTGGGCTAGAAGAATAAAGACTCCCGTGCATCTTATTGGGATAGAAAAATAAAGACTAAATTGAAGACTAGGAAAAATAGAGGATATTAGTCTTAACTTTCGCTTCATAAATGGTTATTAAATTATCCCATGCTGTCATTGCTCTGTCAGCATCCTTGACATGCAACTACAAGCCATCGATGATGCTTAACATAATCAGCATCAAGGCTTTAGCCTTAGCTGTTTCATATTTCGTAAGCACATCACGATCAGTAAGAACCTGCACAGTCCCTATGACGATGCCCTAGAATCCTTCAAATTGAAGGATGGTGCGCATCTTTGTTTTCTAGGTGGCATAGTTTTGCCCTTTAAGATGTTGGGCGTCGACCAGAAGTAATTTGGGTGCAGACATATTCTACTTTTTCTAATTTACTTTATGAACAAGATTTCACCAGCAAAGCAGTATTTATTGCTACAAAATTTTGTATAAAAAGCATGTTCCTTATTCAAATGCTGCCTTCTTCTTCTTTGCCATAGCAGTCGGGCTTCACTTTTCTACAGTTATCCTTCTCAACACTGCAAATCTCAACGGACTCTTCCAGCGGTTCTATGAACAACACACATTGCGCATTGGTTCAGGCAAATGAAAGGCTGTCTTCTCTCTGCTCTACTGTGACCAGGAGGCTATGTATGCTGCACTCTTCTAGACAACTGTTGCATCTCTATGTGCTACACTTAACCTTTAATGACTTCAATGTTATGGCCATATTAAGCTCTGTGGTAACTACACTTCTGCAGGACTATTGCGTCCTTCCATGCATCGTTTAACTTCAATGGACTGCTACATCCTTCGTTCCATTGTTTTGCTTCTTCTACCAGGCAACTCCCATGCTTTTTCCTTACGTCGCTGCCGCACTTTGAGGATACTCAATGGCTACTACAAGTCACGTTGAGACTTTTCTTAGGCTTCAATGGCTTTATACATTCACTCTGCACGCGTCAATCCTTTTCTGCAGATTCGCGTCTTCTTTACCACTGAGGTAGGATGCAGGAATCGACCAAGGTATAGCATAGCTGTGTTTTCTTCCTTGCGTCAAATCTTCTACTACAGGCTTATCTTGGCTTGTCGCTTTCCCAATTTGCTACACCGTGCTTCTGCTGCACTCAAGTGTCTACTAGGAAATTGAATGCTCTGATACCAGAGTGTAATCAAAACCATTGAACTTTTATATTTTTATTCATGAAAAATTGAGCAGAATATATATACCACGATGCTACAGAAAAGAGGAGATATCCGAAAGGATCTGGGGAGAGACGGATCAACAACTAAAAATAATGAAATAGCTGTAACAACACTAACCACCTAACAGCTACGCTAACACTTATACAATTTATAAATTTACGTTAATGATATATTAACACTTTAGGTAGTTTACCATGATTACCCATGATTGCAAACAAAATACTAATTAGCAAGAACAAATATTATTATGTAACGTGGAAAATTTAATTTGCGTTCAATAAGTGAAGTCTTGTAGGGAAAAAGTGTCTTTAATAAAAGGGGTAAAATAAAATAAACTAATAAGATAAAATATGTTATGCATAAATAACTGTAAAATTTACATTTTGTTTGAGAACTATTTTATCAATTTAAAGTCGTTCACTTATTTATGAAAGTGGTGGAGTAGACATGCGTTTAAAAAATTAGCTAATATAACAATATCTAAAAGGATATTACTAATTTTCATCTCTTGAACTAGGAATGTTGAATATTATAATTTAGAAAATAATTTCCTCTGTTAACTTGAATAAGATAAATAAAATATTTTTTTATTTTGGTAAAAAAAAGAAATTTTTTATACATTACATATAACATAAATGTAATATATGTTTTTAGTTTTGGTTAAAATGGGTTTTAAAAGGAGACCCTGCACAGAACAATAAGAAAGTAGGCATGGCCAATACATCTAGATGAAACAATAAATCATACAAAAAGGATCAAAAGCTACCTAAAATAGCACAAAATCAAAAACAACCACACATGAGCTAGATAGCAACCACATTTTATTTTTTAGATATAAGGGTCAATTTTAGAGCATCGATTTCTTTCTTACCTTTACTTACCCTTTTGTTACACACAACATTCCAATCTTCTCCATCCCCTAGGTTTGGTATAATTAGGATGGAGATTTCGATTGAATCAATTATTTTAGTTGATGACAAATTATTCTTTTTTAACAATTCTTATCTTTATGTAATGGTTAATTGGATTTTCTTTGAAGGGGTGCAATCCATATGATTGTCCTTAAAAATAATTGTGAAACTTCTTTAAATTAATTTCTGCCCTTGTAAGTTGTGATCTTCCTTTGACTGTATGCTCAGCTCTTCCATTTGTGCTACTATATTCACTTTATTTTAAAGCTTGTACAATAATATGTTCTAGGCCAATTTCCTTCCACCAATTATTTTTATTTTAATTTTTTATGGAAGGATAATCATTAACAAAATGGCTAGTTGGAAAAATCTACAACATCTGAAAGGTAGGCTTTCATAGTCTAGTGGTTGTACCCAGTTTTTATTATTGATTTTCATTTCTGTTTGTTTTGGTAAATCTATGGTGATGTCAAAATTGAATAAAGTTTTGGAACAGGTTGAATGAATCCATTCTAGGTTTTGGGATAGATATCCCGAAAATCTCAAAGGGATTCCAATATGGTTACTAACACAAAATACTCTCAAAATTGAAGAGGTAGATTCGGTAGTTTAATCTAAAAAGCTTTTGAATTCAAAATTTCCATATATTGAATGAAATAAAGATGTCATGGCTTACCTATATGCAAATGGTGTCCCCATTCCCAATCAAATCTATTATATTCTACAAAATATATCTTTAGTTGATTCAAAAAACATAATAAATATAATATATGTTAATTATGGAAAAAATATAAAAATAAAAAATATCTTACAGACTTAGTATGGAACAAAATATCATAATTTTCTCATACGCTAAAATGAGGACAAATTTTGGGTGAGGTTGGACTTATATATATTGTTTCACTAAATAGCCTAATATCCATATGAATAAGAAATATTATATACTGACATAAAATTTAAGTGTGATAATGGATTCAATTAAAATGTAATTTGTGTTTGAATTTATTTTCAATATTTATATTAAAAATAATATTTTATAGTTATTTAAAATTATATTATATTAAAAACAAAATAATTTTATTCCTAAACATGAGTAGAATTTTGATCACACTTCCCTAACCATTCATAGTTTGAACACCCCCAAACAATGAAGTTGTTTGGGTTTTTATAGCATTTCCTGAGATTAATTTGGCCTAAAAAAGAATTGCTTGAATGAAGATAATGTTTTTGTCACTAGCAACCCATTCATATTTGGAAGCATTTTTCCATTGCAATCTAGAACTATATAATTTTCCCACTATATATATAAATATGAAATTATTGTTAAAAATATAATAAAATAAAACAATAGAAAAAAAAAATATTAGATTATCTACTCTATAGATAATCATCAAATATAATTTACAATAAATTTAAAATTTTACCTATTTAGGTAAGACTCCATCTCGTACAGTTTGCTTCCCTAGAAAAGTATATCCATATTGTTATATTCAATATTTTTCCCAAGGTTAGAGACAACTACTCTTAATCCTACTCATGTTCTAAAATTTAAGTCTAATAATTAAAAATATTTTAGTGAAAATATAAATATCAAACACATATTAGTGTAACATAAAAAAATCTATGATATTTGTGAAAGGACTAAATTTTCCTTCCAAGTCCATAAGAATTTTATGGTAGGTCAAGCATTTTCAACTTGTTTCGCCTCACTTAATTGACCTAGAAGGTGGTTATTATCCTAATGGTAAATAAACCTCCTTTTAGGGCTAGTTTTTTAAAGATAAGTATTTGAATTAATTAAAATTTCTAAAACTTGTCTGCAAAATCATTTTAAGAAAATTAAGATGGTTTTTTTTTTCAAATTTCAAATATTAAGAAAACTATATTAGAAAATATATGATCTACCTCCTAGAATTTTTACAATCTAATCAAGATAAACTATTTTATAAGGTCCTCTTTAAAATCTCAATCTCTTATTATAGGCAAGCCCTGGCTCATAATTCTATCCACAGCTTAAAGTAAAAAAAGTTAGAAGATAAAACATAATATACTTATTTAAATTATTTATTATTTTTTTCTAAAATATGCATTCCCTCATCCATAATTTTACTTAATGTATCACTAATTTCTTATATAGGCAATTCATTATGTTTTGTAATGTATGTGAAAATAAAAGACATCAATAAATTATTCTACTTCCTTCACTGTTAAAATGTAAAATATATTGTTTCTATTCCTTACATCAATTTGTTTTTAAAATATTTAATTGCATACAAGTATAAACCATTGTAAAATATAACTTTAAAATATTAATATAATTTTTAAAATGTTATAATAATTAATGGATATATCAAGGTATACAAACCAATAAATATATATATATATATATATATATATATATATATATATATATATATTGGATCTATCAAGGTATACAAACCAATATATATATATATATATATACACTTATTGGTTTGTATACCTTGATAGATCCATTATATATATATATATATATATATATATATATATATATATATATATATATATATATATATATATATATATATATATATATATATATATATATATATATATATATATATATATATATATATATATATATATATATATGTCCATTATTTAAAAACATGATTTTATATACTTCCCTTTGGTTAACCAATAAGTATCATGTTATATCTCTATAGGTTAAAGAAGGTGGAAATATGTTGCATAAATCATCCTCAATCAGATTGAATTATCATTTAATTATGAATATGATGTTGATTACAAGGGATGCACATAGTAACATGTGATGGATTATGATATATTCATTGTGAAGATGTATATGTTATGGCGGATGAAAAAATGTGAGAGTTAGGGGTGGTTAAATGAGGGAGGCATATGATAGGAATTTGGGTGCGTAGACAGGGGAGGCATAAAATGGGATATTATATTTGTAGTGAGATGGTTAGTGTTTCACAATAGATTTAGGGAACATCACATGTATTTTAAGGAAAAATTGTTAGAAAAAATGGGCCACATATTGGTCCAATTCTAGGTTCTATTTTTAAATATTTATTTTGATCAAAAGAAAGTTTCTTTGCTACTATGATCTATGACTCTAATTTGTGTTCTATAACATAAATTATATGCTACACATGTGTATGTTTGGTTGGTGTTATCAAGTAAAATAATATGCTTGATATGATTCCTATTACATTATAGATGTATATATCTCTCAATTCTGTTCTTATTCAATATGTTTCCATTATGTATGTTTTTATTTTTATTTTCATTTATTAAGCATTTAACTATTATTTTTAACATATTTAACTTTTTTCATCATAATTGCTTTGTTTTCACTGCAGTTACTTGGATTTCCATTTGTTTGCTTCAAAGTTTAATGTGTTTGTTGAATTTCTTAATGTGTTTTATATGATTTAAATATATTTTATGTTTACTAATTTTTTATGTGAATTTTTTGGATTTTGTGTTATATATTATCTTGACTTATTTGTAATATAATAATTGTTTATAAGATAATAAATTTTTCTGCATGCCTTGCAATATTGTAACTTACCCTTCAATGTTAATTATATTCATTATTTTTTTGTGTTTTATTATGCTTTGATTTCTTTAATTTACAATGATTTTATTTCATTTTTATCCTTTCATAATTCATATTATGTGTATATTAGGTAAAAAATCACATATTTATGCTTGAAGTTTATATAATATACAACATTTATATGGCATTTTTACGTCTTAAGGAAATTTATTTGATATTTGAATTCTTACATATCATTCCTGTGGGTAGCATTATTTACATTTTTAAAGCAATTATATATTATTCTTACATGTGGAAAATTTATTAACAAGATATAGAATTATATGTTTACATATTTATATTTTAATCATCATTGGTTTTATATATTTGTGTACGTATAATTAAAGTCAAATATATATATCTTTATGTGTGTGTGTGTGCACGCATGCATGCATGCATGTGTACATGTGTGCCTGCATAGGTGCATGCACGTGTGCATGTGCATGTGCATGTTCGTGTGTGTGTGCATGTGTATGTGCGTGTACATGTGTGTGTGTGTGTGCTTGTGCGTGTGCATCTAAATGTGTGTGTGTGCGTCTGCATGTGCATGTGCGTGTGCGTGTGCATGTGTGTGTGTGTGTCTATGTGCATGTGCATGTGTGTGTGTGTGTGTGTGCATGTGTGTGCATGCATGTGTGTGCATGCGTGTGTGTGTGTGTGTGTGTGTGTGCGCGTGCGTGCGTGCGTGCGCGTGTGTGTGTGTGTGTGTGTGTGTGTGTGTGTGTGTGTGTGTGTGTGTGTGTGTGTGTGTGTGTGTGCGTGCGTGCGTGCATGTGTGTGTGTGTGTGTGTGTGTGTGTGTGTGTGTGTGTGTGTGTGTGTGTGTGTGTGTGTGTGTGTGTGTGTGTGTGTGTGTGTGTGTGTGTGTGTGTGTGTGTGTGTGTGTGTGCGTGCATTATTACATCCACCCATACTCTAAACAGTTGGTACAAATTCCACTCTAATAAATTTGGGTTATTAAAATTTCACTAAATACTATAATGTGATATACTTAGAATGTGTCAGATACAAATAACAATTTTTCTTAGTATTTTATAGGATTATTTTTATAGGGATCAAAATATTGTGTTAGTTAATTTTTTAAATTAAAAAGAGGATTAAAAATGTATATAATATTAAGTATAGAATAAAAGGTACATGATTTCATATGGATGTAATACACACATTTGAGTAAATAACGTATATATATATATATATATATATATATATATATATATATATATATATATATATATATATATATTTTACTTTAAAATATTTTCAACTAGCAATGACACATGTGTCAGTAAGGAAGAAACAAATGATTTGTTGATGTGTTGGTGGGTGTGGGTGTGGGTGGAGCAAGAGGTGTGTGTGTGTGTGGGGGGGGGGGGGGGAGGTGTGTGTGCATTTCATTATTACATCCACCCATACTCTAAACAGGTGGTACAAATTCCACTCTAATAAATTTGGGCTATTAAAATTTCACTCAATACTATAATGTGATATACTTAGAATGTGTCATGTACAAATATAAATATTTCTAGGTATTTTAATGGATTATTTTTAAAGGGATGAAAATATTGTGTTAGTTAATTTTTTTAATAAAAAAGAGGATTGAAAATGTATTTAAGATTGAGTATAGTATAAAAGGTACATGATTTCATATAGACGTAATACACACATTTGATTAAATAATGTATATTTTTCTTTTTTATTTATTTTTAAAGTATTTTGAAGTAGCACTGACACATATGCTAGTAGGGAATAAAAAAATGATGTGTTGATGTGTTTGTGGGTGTGGGTGTAGGTTTGGGTGCAGGTGGAGCAAGAGGTGTGTGTGTGTGTGTGTGTGTGTGTGTGTGTGTGTGTGTGTGTGTGTGTGTGTGTGTGTGTGCGCGCGCGTGCGCGTGCGCGTGTGTGTATGTGTGTGTGTGTGCGTGCGTGCGTGTGTGCGTTTGTGCGTGTGTGCATGCGTGCATGCGTGTGTGCGTGCGTGTGTGCATGTGGGTGTGTGTGTGTGTGTGTGTGTGTGTGTGTGTGTGTGTGTGTGTGTGTGTGTGTGTGTGTGTGTGTGTGTGTGTGTGTGTGTGTGTGTGTGTGTGTGTGTGTGTGTGTGTGTGTGTGTGTGTGTGTGTGTGTGTGTTGGTTGGTGTGGGTGTGGGTGTTGGTATGGGTATGGGTGCATTGCATTATATAAATTCCACTGTAATAAATTTGGGTTATTAAAAATTCACTCAATACTATAATGTGATATACATAGAATGTGTCATATATAAATAAAAATATTTCTATGTATTTTATAGGATTATTTTTATAGGCATCGAAATATTATGTTAGTTAATTTTTTTAATAAAAAAGAGGATTGAAAATGTATTTAAGATTGAGTATAGTATAAAAGGTAAAAGATTTCATATGGATGTAATACACACATTTGAGTAAGTAATGTATATTTTTCTTTAATTTTTTTAATTTTAAAATATTTTGAACTAGCAATGACACATGTCAGTAGGGAAGAAAAAAATGATGTGTTGATGTGTTGGTGGGTGTGGGTGCAGGTGGAGCAAGAGGTACGTGTGTGTGTGTGTGTGTGTTTGTGTGTGTGTGTGTGTGTGTGTGTGTGTGTGTGTGTGTGTGTGTGTGTGTGTGTGTGTGTGTGTGTGTGTGTGTGTGTGTGTGTGTGTGTGAGAGAGAGAGAGAGAGAGAGAGAGAGAGAGAGAGAGAGAGAGAGAGAGAGAGAGAGAGAGAGAGAGAGAGAGAGAGAGAGAGAGAGAGAGAGAGAGAGAGAGAGATTTATAATGTAATAAAACAATGAATAGGAGGAAATTCATTACATTACTACATATGCCCATACTCTAGATATTTTGTACAATTTCACTCTAATAAAGTTAGGGCATTAAAATTTCACTCAATACTACAATGTGATGTACGTAGAATGTGTCATATAAAAACAAAATTGTTTCTAGGTATTTTATATGATTATTTTAATAAGGATCAAAGTATTTTGTTAGTTTCTTTTTTTAATAAAAACTAGGATTGAAAATGTATTTAAGATTGAGTATAGGTTAAAAGGCATGTGATTTCATATGGATGTATTACACACATTTGAGTAAATAATGTATATTTTATTTTAATTTTAATATATTTTGAATAAGAAATCAAACCTTAGTGAGTAGGAAAGAAAAAGAATGATGTGTTGATTTAGGAATTTACCATGTGGAACTTATAACATTTGAATCATTAATATGCTTTAATATGTTTTCTCAGTCTATTGTAGGTCCTTTATAGGTGAGGAATGAATCATAAATGATTGCGAATATATATGACTATTATCAAGAAAATAACTCACATTAAATCACTTAGTCAAGCCATTATGACACATTTAGTTTGAAAATTAGATGAACTTACAGCAAAATACATGTATATAAAATTAGACATGAGTTTTGATGCAGGGGTTTGGGACTAACAATGATGCGCTGGTAGTTAGAAAATATGTACAAAATTTTAACTTATAGGGGCATAAAATAAACATGTTTTAAGCATTTTATCCAACATATAAGGTTTGAAACATGAACATAAGACTTATCATACCAAGATATAGGCTAAGGGGCACAAGATAGAGCATATTCTAGAATTTCAAAAGTGGGAAAGACGTAAAACTTAGAGGCACAACCAAAAGTTTGATTTTTTGAAGTGTATAAGACTGATGTGTTATATAACCCATAAATATCATCTATAATTATAGGAATTAATTTTCTACTAATGAGTTTATCATATTTATAGAAAATGATGCCTTTAAATATGTAAGAAATCAAAATAAGTTAAATAGTAGGCATGAAAATTGTGTGTCTTTCTTACAAAGATATAATGTTGTTTCGAAGGAAAAATTATTAAAGCATAATAAGGTAGCTATTTTTATTATCAAGAGAGTGTCATTGTTAACTAATACATGAAGATTGAAGTAGTTGGTTTTTAATTTTCTATAAAATTGTATAACAATGATCTATAATTTGGAAAGATAGTCAAGCAATGCAAGAATCCTTTATTAGGTGAGACATGTACCATTCATTACAAGTATATTATACAAGATGGGTATCTCTATAAGGAAAAAGAGCCATGTATTCCAGTTATGTCTATGAGAGAAACTATTGTATGATAATTACAAAGTGGTGGGGTGGGTGGACATTTTTGTAATAATAATATAATATATTCAATAGAGGATAAGTATTTTGAGTCAAATATGAATAGAGATGTGGTAATATATGTTTTAAGATATCGGATATATTTGGTGGCTATGGGTCATGCAAACAATACAATGTTATACATGTCACTATCATTTTCAAGAATAACATGGATAGCTTTGAGTATGGACTTCATGTTGGGGTTTTAAAACACAAAAAGGTTATGATTCCTTTCTTTTTTATTTTATCCAAGTTTTCTAAGATGGTCCAGTTTATTTCATGTATGAAAACTAATTATGCCACTGCAATAGTAGGACTATTTTTTGTGGATGGTGTGAGTCTATGGGATTGTATAATGTTAAAAAAAACATTATATTAGATAGGGGCACAAAATTTCTATGTATTTTTTGGAGGGATCTATGGAAAAAAAAACTATAAACTAAAATACAATTTAATAATGGATACCAGACACAAATAAATGGAAAAAAACATAATTAGTAAACATTATCATAGGGAATTTGTTTAGATTCATAGTTGGAGAGAATCCTACAAAATTTTGAACTTAGCTTTATCATAAATTGAATTATCATATAATTGGTTTATGAGAAGATCAACATGAAAATAATAATTTAAGATTTGTTAGGGAATAAATCATATGGGTTTTTTTTATATTATTTAGTTTCTAATTATAAAACAAGTTAGTGATGATGAAGAATCATTTACATAACACATACAAATGTTGTGCGAAGAAGTGATAAGAAAGTTATAGGAAATAAAAGAAACATGTAAAGAAGTATAATATTTAACAATAATGATAAATTTATTTTAAGAAGTATATTTTTTTATGGTGTATTTTATAAAATAAATATTTTCCTAAGGAATGCACAAAAAGTTGAATTACAATAAAATCGGTTCATGGAAAATTATGTATAGAATCAATGACAATGATTATGATGTGAGTTTACCACATAAATTTTGAAATATTTGTAGTAAATAGTGATTAATATTTATGTTATTTTCATGGATAAAATATTGCATATGAACAATATTAATAAATTGACTGGAAGCAATAGGTACCAAAGATGAAGAATGAAAATATACTCAAGGTTATAGATAAAAATATAGTGAACACAAGACATAAGTTGTAACAAGAATTTAATATAATCATAATGGATAAAATATGAAGACAGCTCTTGGATTTTATAATTGTATTTAAATAAAATTTAAAACAATAAACAGAGAGAGTATAATTAGGATAACTTGTAAAATTTGAGTAGTTTTCAACTAGAGGAGAATGATGTGGACATAAAGATATAATTCTTGTAAAATTAATATAGAATAAATATTAATGGATAAAAAATTTATTTCTCTGTTTAGGTCCAATTCTAAGATGTTTAGAGAGCCATACGAGGTCATCTAATGGTCTAAAAATGCATTGTAGTATTTGTATTTATGGTAAAAATAAAGAAAAAGGGATAAATTTACAATTGGATGTGAAATTGGGTCGAAACTCATAAAATAACATGAATTCAATATTTTTATGATATATTTAAATTTTTAATTTAATTTGAGCTATCATGAAATGTAGTAATAAAAATAAATTCGTTTTATAGAATAGGTGTAGTTAAGTCTAGGTAATTTTTTGTTTTTTAAAGCTATTAAATTTACATTTCAAACCAAATTTAGAGTTGATTTTTATTTAAATAATATTAATTAATTTTTGGTATTACTCAAGGAGAATCAATTTTATCATAAAATTGTGAGTATTATGGCTATTGGGTTTCTTTCACTTTGTTAGTCTTTCATTTCATCATGTGCTATGATTGCCACATCCATTGAAATTCTTTAAGAGGTAGTTATTTTTAATCCATAAAATGTCTTTTATTATTTATATGTATGTATACAAACAAAAAAAATGAAAATTTTAGATTATTAAAAGAGGCCCTTAAATAATTTTTATTTTCTAAATTACATATATTTAAGATGTTTATTTATTTTTTAATGTTTAGTTTCAATAAAATATTGTTAACACATTTATTGATACTCATTGATCTTATCATTCCACACCTGTCCCCCCGCTATAGATATAGTTTTATCTCCATATATTTTTCTCCATTAATGCATAAAATGTGATATCATGGTTTTGGAAGATTAAACCTTTGATGATTTATTCAATTAGAGTTAATGTGTACTTATACATTATGAATTTGTTTTTAGACATACATATTAGTAACTCAAATAGTTCACTGAACTGCATAACTGAAGTGCTAACAAAAAACTTTAAAATAGTAATGTAATAATCTAAGCTACACTAACATGAATTTTTCAAATTATGAATATAAATAACTATGATTATCTTTTACTTAATGGGATTCAAATATGACTAAAGTGGCATCAAATAAGTTATTCTATAGATATTTAATTTATCAAATAGTTTAACAAGGTAACATACATGTTTCAAAAAATATATACATAAGTGAAGTTTTCAATATTTTTCAGAGGCCATAAGTCATCGGTTGAGGGTCCAAAATTATAATTTAATTAATTTTTTGATATTTTTCTCTTTTCAAAAATTGTATTTTTTTAGACAAAATGTTAACTTTAGTTGAAATTCATCTCATAGGCTAATTTTAACATTTAGAGTTTTTGGGAGATTTTTAGAGCTATGCATGCTTGTAGGCAAAATTTACTATAAATAACAACTACTAAAAATAGGGTTTTTTTAAGATTTTAGTTTTCTTAAATTTTTTCATGTCAAATCTAATTCTGAGTTGAGGCTTATTTAATTATGGTTTGTGTTGTAATTATTTCAAGTTATTCAATATGAATCAATACAAGTTATTATTTTTAGAAGCTTTGCCTATTGATAATTTATTGTCTTGATAGTTTTTAGGTTCATTTTCTCATATTAGAGTAATTTTGAAATATTGGAAGAGTAAGATGTGGTAAGAGGATACGAAGGTATTGCATAGATAAAATATGCTATACAAGTGTTTTAGAAGTAAGTAAAACAATTAACTGAGTTTATCACCTATCATAGAAGAAGACAAGGTGGTTGTGAGGAAGACATAGATCATGATGAAGAAGTTCAGCAAGACAAGGACCAAAAAGATCATCTACCATTGATACAAGAGAGGATGGTTTAGGATTTATAAGGAATAAATGAAGGAATCAAGGTTGATGTTCCAGATTATGGAGATAGTTTAAAATTAGAAGACTTGATAGATTGGATGAATAACATGGAAAAGTTCTTCAAGTGGAAAACTATGAGAGAAGAAAAAAAGGTAATGTTTGCATGAAAAAAATTAAATGGTCATGAAATGATTTGGTGGGATCACCTAAAAAAAGAAATAGATAAAAAATAAAGAGAAGATTAATTTGTGAAAAAATATGTATAAGAAGCTAAGGTAGAAATTTCTTCCTATGGATTATGCACAAACCTTATACAGAAGATTTTAAAATTGTAAATAAAAAGATCACAGTATATAAGAGTATACAGATGAATTTCATAATCTATTCATATGAGTGGAGCATGATGAAATAGAATATGAATTAAGCATACATTATATACTTTGCATGGAGGACGCTTATCAATTAGCTTTGAACGTAGAAGAAAAACAAAATAAATAGAATTTCAAAAGATCATATCTTTGTTAAGAAGAGGTGGATCCCCTCCAAATAGGGGATGAGATGGGCTTAATACCACCATAGGTGAGTCTAATACCAATATATGTAAATCATCATGTGGTACAAAATGGCAAGATGAAAATAGGCAAGGCCTTTAATACCAACAAAGAGGAATATAATTTCATAGAAGTTGAGGCTACAGTGATGTTAGAGGATGGTTTATAAATCAAAACAAATCTTATGTTTATTATAGATGTGGATAGGGACACAAAGAATTTGAGTGTCCACACTATCAAGATCAAGAAAGGAAGCAAGAAGATCGCCCAAGAGTGAATCTAGTTAAGGTTGAGATAAAATAGAAAAATACTAAAATCACACCTACAGATGTTTGAGATAAAATCGTGATAATAAGAAAAAAAATTATTCCTTAGAAGTAACAAGTGTAGAATAAAAAAGGTGGTGATACATGACAGTGATCAAATATTTTTTGAATAAGATATACCTCAGGTGGAAAGGTGTGCATAATAATTGTAAATGGTGGTAGTTGTGAAGATATGGTTTCTAAAGAAATGGTAGAGAAACTAAACTTGCAATGTGAAAAGCATCCTATTCCTTATAAAATTTCATGTTTTAGGAAAGGGAATGAGGTTATAGTAGATAAAAGGTGCTTAATCAAGTTTTCTATAGGATAAAGTTATAATGATGAAATACGGTTTTCTATTATTTTGATGGATGCAAATCATGTGTTATTTGAAAGATTATGGAAATTTGATAGGAAATTAGTTCATGATGGAGAAAATAACATGTACACTTTTAGAAAGGTGGTACAAAGGTAGCCTTGTTACCTCTGAAAGAGGAAGATAATGTAGAAATCATGCTCTCTACTAAAGAATTCATCTATGATATGAAGGTATTAGGTTGTTGTTATGTATTAGTAGCGAAGAATGAAGACACAAAAGTAGTGCAAATACAAATAGAAACAACAAGAGTGTTAAAAAAAGATGAAGATGTTATGCTTGATGAGTTACCAGATGATTTATCACTAAAGAGACATATTCAACATAATATTATTTTAATTCTGATATCAACTCTACCCTATCAAGTACCTTATAGGACGAGTCTAACAGAGCATGCAAAATTAAATAAATAGGTTACTAAATTATTAATAAATAAGCTAATAAGGGAGAGTATGATTCAATATGCAACACTAGTGTTGCTAACTCTAAAGATATATGGAAGGTGGAGAATGTGTGTGGATAGTAGAGTAATTAATAAAATTATAATCATGTATGGATTTCCTATACCTTGTGTAGATAATAAGATGGATGTGCTTGTAGGAGAAAAATATTTTACCATGATTTATCTAAGGTGTGGTTATTATCATATTTGAATTGGTGAAGGAGATGAGTGGAAAATTGCATTCAAGACTAGGGATGGGTTATATGAGTGGTTGTTGATGCTTTTAGATTATCTAATATATCTAGCACATTTATGAGGGTAATGAATATAGTGCTATGAGAATATATTGGTAAGTTTGTGGTTATTTATTTTGATGATATTTTGATATACATAAATCATAAAAAATACCACTTACAACATTTGATAATTGTTTTAGATTTGTTAATAAAGGAGAAGTTTTATGGAAACTTGAAGAAGTGTAAATTAACGCAGAACAATTTGGTATTTTTGGGATTTGTAATTTCAATATTTGGAGTGAAAATGGATGAATAAAAGATAAAGGCAATTATTGAGTGGCCTATTTTAAAAATCATTATGAAGGTAAGAAGTTTCCATAGTTTAGCAACTTTTTACAAAAAAATTAGTAGTATTGTGGCACCAATAATAGTTTGCATGAGAGGGAAGGAATTAACATGGACTAGATCATCCATAGAAAGCTTTGAAATTTCAAGTAAGATTACAAAAAGACTAATTTTAGCATTTCCATATTTTAATAAAGTGTTTGAGGTTGATTATGACACTTAATTTATGGGAATCAGTATTGTGTTGGGTCAAGAAGGAAAGCCAATAGCATATTTCAATGAGAAATTAAATGAGGTAAGAACAATATATTCTACCTGTAATATTGAACTTTATGCAATTATACAACCATTAAAAAATTTAAGGCATCTTAGTGCCTAAGGAATTTATCCTAATAATATATCATGAGGTTTTGAGTAATGTGAATCCACAAAAGAGTTGAATAATAGACATGCAAAGTGGGTTTATTTCTTGAAGGGGTATACATTCATGTTGAAACATAAATTTGGAAAATAAAATTGGGTAGCTGATGCATTAAGTAGGATAGTATCATTAGTAACTACTATGGTGAGAGAGGTACTTGGATTCGTAGATATTAAATAATTATATGATACCAATCCATGTTTTGGCAAGGCATTAAGTATTGCAAGAATCCATTAACAGGTAGGATAGATGTTATTCATGGTGAGTACCTTAGACAAGAAAGTTATCTCCTCAAATGAAAACAATTATGCAATCTAGTTGGGTCTTTATGAGATAATATAAGAACCTAATTATATAGTGGCAATTTGGTTGGACATTTTGGTAAGATAAAGACAATAACTTTGGTGGAGGAAAAATATTTTTGGCTAAATATGAAGAGATATGTAACAAGGTATGTTTCAAGGTACACGATATGTCATGTGGCTAAGGGGTATGCACAAAATACTTGACTATAAATAACTTTACTAGTTCTAAGAGAACCATGGATAGATTTGAGTATGGATTTTATGTTAGGATTACCAAACACATAGAGATAATTATTCAATTTTTATTGTTCTAGATAGATTTTCTAAAATGGTCCATTTTATTACATTTAAAAAACCAATGATGTCATTAGAGTTGCAAAATTATTTTATAATAATATTGTGAGATTGCATGGTTATCTAAAAACTAATAACTTAGAAGATGGGTACTAAGTTAAAATTAAGTAGTGCATTTCATCCACAAACATATGGATATGTAAAAGTTGTGAATAGGATATTGGGAAATTTATTGAGATGCATAGTGGGAGAGAAGCCTAAGTAATGGGACTTGGCTTTACCACAAAATGAGTTTGTGTATAATAATTTAGTGAATAAATCAACAAGTCATCATTTCAAATTGTTTGTGGCATAAATCCTATGTGTATTTTAGATTTCGTACAATCACCAATTGTGGATCGAGTTAGTGATGATGCAAAAGTGTTCATAGAGCATATGTAGTAGTTAAAAGGAGTGAGAATAAATTTACAAGAAATTAATGATAATATAAAGTAATTAGAAATACAATGGGTATTTTCGATTTAATATAATTACCAACTGTAGATTGAGTTAGTGATGATGCAAATTTTTTTAAAGAGTGCAGTCATGTAAAATGTGAAATTATAAATTTTAATTATGGCTAAGACAAGTAATTCATAGGTCCTCATGTTGGCTCACACAATCCTTCTAGGCTACTTCTTTCATTGATTCCCAGTCGTCTAAAGCTTTTAAAAATTAGCTTTTTCAAACCTAGGCAACCATTTTAAGCCTAGATCCATCCCCCAGGTCTTTTTTCCTCTAGATAATAGTGCCTAATAGGACAAGAGCATTGGAACCTAGAGTGTCATGTTTTAAGTGCTATTGTCTAAGTTCACTTTTTGTCTCAACGATCAAATTCTTCCAATTCCTTTTCTTTTCCCTTATCAGCCTAACATGAACTCAATTAACCCACGATCATTTGTTTCCATATAAATGGCCATTCTATGTCCATTTAGAATAGTTGGCACTCATTTTGAAGAGAGACCCAAGAATATAAGTAACTACGCTCAATCATTCTTTCCTATTCTTTTCTTACAACCTTACAATATTATTCAAACCCTACTCAAGTCTTTGCACCAATCCTTAGCTAGCTAAAGTGCATCTAATTTTGTATTCTAGTTGCATTAATCAAACATAAATTATGTCAAACACTTCAATGGAGGAACTACATTAGCTTGATCCCTCTTCAGAGTATTGGTATGTAGGCAACATTTGTACACATGAGGTGTGAAGTGCCTCTAGTGTATCCTTTACATACTAATCCCTTCTCTTTTTTTCCTATGTTTCTATTCAATTTCAAGCACCAAGAGCTCCTAAGAGTTTTGAAGATTAAAATAGGCACAAAATGAGCTCTATAAGGTCTCAAACCTTGAAATGTTAGTGATAGGGTAACACAAGCATTAAAAATAGAACCCAAAAAGATTTTAGTCTCAGCACAATAGCACCAAAAAAGGACTACAACATCAACTAATAGGGTGTCCTATTCTTGGTGCTCCTGTCCAATAAAAAAATGAAGTCTAGAGACCTATTTCTAACTATTTATTAGTGCTACTCCAATATCATACCTTGTCTCAGTCCAAATCAACTAGAATAAGCTAAGTTTTAATCTCTCTCACTTCATATTATATTTAGAATAGGCAAAAATACAATCTATTTACATAAATCAGTAGGTTAATTATTGCATATTTGTTTATTGATTTACATTTCTTATCCCCTTTACTATTTAGGAATATAACCTTAATATTCTAAACATAATAAAACATTTGGTGAACCTGACTTGCTTTAGATTTTCACAAAAAAATATTATAAACCCTAGGGCTAATTATTTCTAATTTTTTAAAATATTTTTCTAATTTTTATTAAATTTAAAAATAAAAAAACTAAAACTTAATTGTAATACTTTTAATAAATTCACCCAAACTCTAGTTTTCACATACTCGGTCCTATTTGTATACAAACACTTTCAAACCACTAGGAAAAATATATTGCTAATTTTAGAAATATTTCCTAATATTTCATAATTTTTTCAAACTAAAATATATAAATTCATATTATTTTTTTAAAATTATTATACTAATTTAAAAAATATCTTTTCAAACCCTAGTTGCATCAACCCATTTCCAGTCATTTTTCAAGCATATTCAAACCATTTTTAGTTACATATATAAATATAAAAATCAATTTAAAAATTAAAAATTCATACTATTTTGCATAAATACTTCTAAAAAATCTTTAGTTTCATATACTATCACCTACTTGCTTTTGAGGTATCACCTTACATGTTTGGTAGCTAATTATCCTTTTTGCACAATTTTCAATTCAGTATTTTTTTTGAGTTTGCATTTATTATATTCAATACTTTCCATTTTTGCACATTATCTATCACAACATATTTCAAAACATTTAAAAACATTTCAAATTACTTTATTGCTTTACTAGTGGCTCAATATACCAATTTTGATGAAACTTATTAAAGAGAACTTCAAGAACTCTTAACCAAACATCTAGATATGGAAAATGACATGCTTAGAATTTTATAAGAACAATAAAAATTAACCAATGGGAAATCTTTTCAAATCATAGAGAAAACAATTTCAAATGACACTATGGGGATATCTTTGTCTCAACCACCCCCTATAACATCCCAACCTTCTTCTATGCCACTAGTTGTAACTAGTACATCCCTATCTCCTGATTTGCCAACCCTTGTGTAAGAGATCTAATATCTTCAATCCAAGGTGAAACAGCTTGACAAATGTGTTTCTAGACCTACTCAAGAATTAGATTCTTTTGCTCTACTACATATGCCATTGGAACGTCACATTGCTTGTACACCCTTACGATCAAGTTTCATGAAACCCAATCTCACACCATATGATGGTAAGGGTGATCTAGAGACACATTTAAGCACTTTTCATGTAGGATGTTTAGATTTTATACCTAATGACTAGCTACTAATCAAACAATTTCCATGGAGCCTAAAACATTACGGTTTACTATGGTTTTATAGTCTACCAAATCAGTCAGTCACATCCTTCAATCTTTTAGTAGACATATTCTTAGCACATTTTATTACCAACATTGGTGACAAGGTTTCATATGTACATATTGCACAATAGAAAGAAAGGTTAAATGAGCCTCTAACAGATTATGTTTTTAGATACAAGACTATTCTATAAGACATCTTCAAATAGAGCCTTCTACCAGCATTACATGAATCTATTATATTCAAAAATATTATCTTCCTTCATCAAATTTTATGATACACTCAAAGGAAGACAAGTCAGGCTAATTTTAATGGGCAAACTTAATTATTCAAGTATCTTAGACACAATCAACAATATTAATAGAAAAGTCCCATACATAGGTCAAAATGAATGATAATAAAAATTAGAATCAACCAATAGTCAATTCATCTTTAGAGCCCCATCAACATGTGGTTTATCATCACATCCTCATCGTGCATTTACCAATCTACTAGTTTCTCGAGTGAGGGATTTATAATAGTTATTAGAATGTAACATGATCACACTCCCTTCTATCTAGGAAGTAAATATAGTAAAGCCTCTTTCATAGGGATATGATCAGCATGAATTTTGAGATTTTCATACGGAACTAGGCCACACCACAAATAGAGGCATCAATTTGTGACATAACATACAAGACTTAAGAGATGTTAATCTACTTAATCTGGGCACCTCAGTTGAAACTTCAAAGACAAAGCCAACACAAGATAAATATTTTAAAATATTTTTAGATCCATTTTCATATCATTAAAAATAATAAAAAGAGGACACATAAGGTGTTCATCATACCATACACATGCTCCACCAGCTACATACCAAACACCTTCAGTTGAGGCACATCCTTTGAGAGGTATGTTAGGTGTGTATGAGTCTAAAGTTCTAGCCAAGTCTTTGATATATTTTTCAAATTAGGATATTATGGAGTATAATACAAGCTATAATTAGCTTTTTATTAGAACACATTCTTAGTAAACCTATTCGTAGTGTACTCATTGATAATGGTTTCATTCTTAACATGTGCACTTTCACACTAATTTAGCATTTGGGTTATTCAAAGCATGATATCACTCCAAAAAACACATTTATCAGTGTTTTTAATGGTCATATTTGGATTCATTTGAGAGAGATAATACTTCCACTAAAAGCTGGTCCTACATATGTGGCCACCCTATTTACTATAGTTTCGAGCATAAGAGTTTTTGGCATATTACCTGGTTGACCATGGAGTCAAAAACTCAAGGTATTACCTTCTATAGTTCACATATGTGTGAAATTCAGTCACACTAATCAGGTTATCATAGTTGGCAGATTTTCTTATGAGTCACCACTTCCCACTTCAGATCCATCTACTAGCTTATAGTCACTAGCTCTAGTTCTTCCACCAATTTTATTTTATCCTCAAGTTTCAGTATAGATTCAACTTTAGATCCTGTCATAGTTGTGACATCCATCACTTGTACAAAGGGTGCATATGACCCCATATTTTTATGATTCTAGAAAACTTCTAGTGACAATATTCACACCTATATCAGTTACATTGAGGTCTCATATAGCCACACATAAAGCACCTATTCAGAGAGCTTGTTCTACTTCCAAATGTGTCCTTAAGATCCCTATATTTGCATCCACTTATCAAAGTCATAGTGGGACCCCACATTCAGTTTGCACTTCAAATATTTTAGAGTAGTTAAAAAATACACTAATTTTAGCTGCACAATTTTAGACACGCCATCATGCTTCACAATCATGCATGATCTCATTATTTGATACATGACACAATGATAGGGAGTCTCATTAAAGACTCATTAGTTAGTATCATTTATTTCTAGCATTGATTGTACATATTATCTCCTTTTTTATTGTACATTGTCCAAATATTTTCAAAAATACAAAAACAATATAACACTTTAAAATACAAAATCATTCAAAAATTAGAAAAACACCGAAAGCAATTTTTTATTGTATGGATCATCCATGTTTACATTACTACTATCATTCTAGGACTTACATTTAGTGTTTAATGCTATTGTATGTTGATTTATCTACACTACCATGCTTCACTTGATTTCTTTTAGGTGTGTGTAGTGACATCCATCTCTTTGATTGCTTCACTCTACCCATTGAGGGGGTATTTCTACTTCTATGTTTGAGACACACATTGATATACATACCCATTAGGGACATCTTATATATTAATACACCATCTAGGCTATGTCATTCATACAATAGACACTTTGAGTTATCATACTAATGCACATTACTTACTAAATTATACAGATTACTACGTCGACATTTCACTAGTACCTAACACTTGTGTATTTCTTAACATATACCTAGTCATGTACGACACATGTTTTGCATACTTTCACATTTTCTTTGAACATTTAAATGTTTTTATATCTTCTAATTATTAATTTTCCATGCATTCTTTGCTTAGTATATCTTTTATGATTGCACTTTCTAGATCCTGCTTGTCTTTTATTTGTGCCTTAGGACACCTACCTATGTCCTTTGCTTTTATTCATATGTGTGCCTTAGGGCATCTTCTAATGTCCTTTATGTGTACACATTCATGTGCTTGTGTCCCTTTTGTAAAATTTTCTCCTTCCACATGTATTTTTATGTTGCCTTTGAACATGCCTTCCATGCTTGTCTTCTAGTTTGAGTGACATGGGTTCATGTCCCATGTTTGCATGACCCCTTGGCCACCATTATATGCTTCTTGCTTCATACTTCATATGCTTGTTTTCTTGTTTTCTCCTCACTATGTGTAATTCCATGATTCCAATCATGTGTTATCTTACTTCTTGGATGTTATGATGGACATCATGTTCCATCCTTCCATGCTTACTAACAAACTAACAACTAATATAAAACATTTCCAATTCTAGCTGAGTACTTTGTGCATGCTTTCACATTGTTATATCTATCTAGGTATACCCCTATTGATCTAAAAATATATTAAACCAAATATTACTATATCTTGAAATATCTTTTCAAATATTGAATGTTATATCATATATCTATATAGTTTAACACACTTGTATGACTCTTTTCTTCTAAGGACATGCATTACAGGTTCATCATTCCTACCTTTAAAAGAGGGGGAATTAAACAAGGATTTTTCATAGAGATCAAACCTCGTAAAATTTGAAATGGAAGCATTCAAAACACTAAATACAAAATCTAGAGGTCAAACCAGTCAAACTAAAGTAAAAAAATGGTGACAATTTTAAATCAGTGGCCAGTTTTCACACCAGATAACAGTGCTAGAAAAGGATAGTAGCACCAAACGTAGGGGTTTCCACATTTTGGTGCTACTGTCTATATATAATAATACTCAAGGTTTCCAAAAAAAAGGCAAAAAGTTTAGTTTAGTGATAGTTTTTTAACTTCTAAATCAGTTAGATTTAGTAGTTGTAGTACAATTTTCTTAGATATAGTGGGTTATTATGTGTAGCATGATAGTCATCACTTTTAGTTCTGATTAGGAAGTTGGCATAACTTCTAAATAAGGATCCATCTCATATGACATTTATTCTATATTGGTATCACTTCTTAGCTTCACTTAGGGGGAGTAATGGAGCAAAAGGTCTAGTTAACCTTTGTATTCTTGAGCCATCTATTCAAAGGGATTGGCAACATAGTCCAGACATCGATTAACACACAAATGATTCATTAACTTCACATACTTGGTGATGATGGAGCCAAAGGGCCAACCTTCAATTTCTTGAGCCACATTCTAGGGAGTTAAACACTCATCTCTATTCATGATATTAATATTGATTCAACACACACTTAACATCATCCAACACATTTCAGTATCATAACAAGTTTTGTATTGGTTCACATACCTAGTGAGGTGTATTTTTTCTTTTCTATTACTTTGAATTAGATATAATACATTATTATTTTAGATATATCATAATTAGTAAGAACTGATGTACTTTATGTTTTTATTATAGATTCACAATTCATAGTGTGCTCTCTCTATGCACATCCAACATCACACAACTTCATGATCTTTACCCTTACATGTAAGTTCATGTATGCTTCTTATTTTCCCTTCATCTTAGTATTTCACTTTTCTATGTCACTATAATAAAGGGTGGCGGGGAAATGTAGTCATGTAAATTGTTAAATTATAAAAATTTAGTATGGTTAAGACACCTAATCCATAGGTCCTCTGGTTAGCTCACACAACCCTTATAGACTACTTCTTTCATTGATTCGCAGTCATCCAAAGATTTTTGAGACCCAAGTAGCCCGTCCAAACTTAGATCTATCCCCTCAGATCTTTTTCCCTTTGGACAATAACACTCAAATAAGACAAGATCATTGGAACCCAAAGTGTCATTTTTTTAGATCTGTTATCTAAGTTTAATTTTTGTCATAACTATCAGATTCTTCTATTTCCTTATATTTTCCCTTGCCAGCTTGACATGAATTCATTTGACCTATGATCATCTATTTACCTATAAAATGCCATTCTAAGTCCATTTACAATGATTAAAACTCATTTTCAAGAGAGATGTAAAAATACAAGCAAGTACACTCAAGCACTCTTCCTTATTCTTTGCATACAACTTTCCAATATTATTCAAAGCCTACTCAAGTTATTGTACTAGTCCCTATCTAGCTTAAGCATACCTAATTTTGAAAAAAAATTGCATTGATCATACACAAATTAAACCACCATTTCAATGGGAGAACTACATTAGCTTGATCCCTTTTCGGTGTATTGGTATGTAGGCAGCATATCCACACTTGGGGTGTGAAGTACATCTATCATATCTCTTACACACTAAACCTTTCTCTTTGTTTCCCATGTTTGCATTCATGTTCAAGTACAAAGAGCTCTTAATATTTTTGAATATTAAAATAGGCACATAATGAGTTCTGTAAGGTCTTAGACCCTAAAATTTTAGTGATAAGATAACACAAGAATTCTGAATAAAACCCAAAAAGCTTTTTGCCTCAGGAAATAGCATCAAAATAAGACTATAATTCTGACTAGTAGGGTTTCTTTCTTTTGGTGCTCTTTTACATTCAATAAATGAAGTCCAAAGACCTTTTTTTGACAATTTCTTAGTATTGCTTCTCTAGTATCAGACCTTGTCTCAGTCCACATTAGCTAGAATAAGCTAAGTTCTAATCATTCTCACTTCCTACTATATTTAGAAAAGGTAGAAATATAATCTATTTATACAAATCAGTAAGTTAGTTCTTGTACATTTATTTATCTTTTTACATTTCTCATCCACTTTATTATTTAGGAATATAACTCCACTATTCCTAAAACAATAAAATGCATAGCATTTTTTGTAGTTGCAAGGAGTAAGAAGAAACTTGTAGGAAAGTAATGAGAAATATAAAGCAACAATAGATGTTAGAAGAAGATTCAATACACTTGATGAAGGAGAGTTGGTAATGATTTAATTTGGGAAAGAAATATTTCTAAAATGCATGTACATCAAGTTGAAGTACACAAAAAATTCAACCATGTAGAATTGTGAAGAAAATCAATGAAAATGCTAATGAGGTGTGTTTACCACAAAATTTTGATATCTCTTCAGTATTTAATGTTTTAAATTTATATAAATTACTTGAAAAAGATGGTGAAGGTGATGAAGATGAATAATTAAATTAAGAGTAGTAGGTTTTGGATATGAAGATAGTGAGCATAGGTCAATAAAATTATAACATATATTTAGTGTAGTGGGAAGAATTATAATAAGAAGATAACATTTCAATTACAAAATTGGATCTGAAAATATTGACAAAGAAAAATGGTATCACTATAATCAGGGTAACTTGCAGGAGTTGAATTATTTTTAGCTAGAGGAGAATGATGCAAAAAATAAAAGGTCTACCTTTTAGAGGCCATAACTTTTGACCCATAGCTCTATTTGAGCTCTTCCATGTGCTACAAGGATTATCTCATCTGAGGTTATATCTACTTAGGGATGTTTTTGATATTTTTTGGAGGTCATACATGATCATTTGAGGGTTATGGATTGGAAGATAGTGAAGGTTATGGATTAGAAAATAGTGAACACAAGAAAAAAGTTATAACAATTATCTAGTATAATTAGAAGGGATAAAATATGAATATAACACTTGGATTTTATAATGGGAGTTAAATAAAATTTAAAAATACATATGGAAGGAGTATAATTGGGGTAACTTGCAAGATATGAGTTGTTTTTAACCAAAGGAGAATGAGGTAAACATCTACATTCTGAAAGACATAAATTTTGACTCGTTAAATCTATTAACCTATAATTATTGAAAAATTAATATAAAATAAATATGTATTCATCCATAAATTATTTATCTACTTACGGTGAATTCTAATATGTTTGGAGAGCCATATGAGGTCATCTAAGGGTCTAAAATTACATTGTAGTGATTTTAGTCATGGTAAAAGTAAATAAAATGGGGTAAATTTATAAGTGGATGTGAACATGGGTTGAAACTTATCCAACAACATCAATTTAATATTTTTATGATATATGTGTAATTTTAGGTCACTTTGATCATGCATGTAAATTTTAGGATAAAAATAAATTTGTTTCTATATAGTAGGTGTAGTTAATTCTAGTAAGTTTTTTCTTTTTCAGATTTATTAAATTTAAATGACAAATAAATATTTGAGTTGAGGTTTATTTAAAAAATATTATTTAATTATTTTTATTACTTAATGGGAATCAATTTTCTCAAAAAATTATGAGTATTATGCCTATTATGTTTCGTTCACTTTGCTAGACTTTTGTTTCATCATGTGCCATGATTCCCACATCCATTGAAGTTCCTTGAGGGCCATTTTTTTTAATCTTTAAAATTTATTCTATTATATATATATATATATATATATATATATATATATATATATATATATATATATATATATTTTTGTCCACAAACAAAAACAATGAAAATTTTAGATGCTTAAAAGAGACCCTGAAATAACTTCTATTTTCTATGTTACATATATTTAAGATGTGTGTCTATTTTTTGAACTTTGGTTTCAATCAAACATTATTAACACATTTATTGGTGTTAATTGATCTTATCACTCCCCTTGCACCCACCCAACACCCCCCTACATGCCCCACACCACCCCCACCACCCTCCCTGCCCTGCCCCCCCCCTCGCCCCCAGACCCTCTTGATTTATTTTCTCTTCGTGTATATTTTCTCCTTTTGTGTACGAAATGTGATATCATGGTTTTGGAATGACAAAATCATGCACTAATTTTATTGATGTTTCCCAAGTATCGATAATTTTTTGGAGAAGGATCTATCAAAAAAAAAATCATCTTGTTTGAACCTTATCTTACCATTTTATCATTTTCTACATTTTCATTTTCATTTTAAAGCCATGTGTTTATCTAAATTATATAATTCCATGAGCTAAATAACCATGACTAGGAGGCATCCAAATCATCAAAGTCACCTAGTGAGCAATCCTAATCATATTAATTCTACTCTCTATGTAAGATATCTAGAAGAATATGTACCCTAGTGCATGGTATAAAAAACTTATTGTCCTAACTAGTTTGACCATTAAACTTTTTAAAATATTGTTCTAATTTGAATTTACGATATCTATAAATACATAATCATACTAGTGCATTTCAAAAGTTGTTTTATGAATCTAATGAACATCAAGAATTCAATATATTTGCACATAATTTTAATTAGCATGTACATGCATTTAGAGGAATAATGCAATCTTTAGAGTATCTAATTTAGGATCATTGTTCCTATTAATAATATATTACATTCTGTTAAATTATCTAGGTTAAAAAAACATTGAAATTATGGGACACTTGAATTTTTGATATTGTATAGCTTTGAGGGATATAATGAACATCAAAATAGCTTAGCTATTACTTCATATAATGTATGTTATAAACTACATAATTTATAATTTTTAGACGTAGTTATCCAATCAGAGTAAGAGAAGAAGTAAAAAATTTATATAAATATAAATGAAGATGTTAAAAAGCGATTTTTTTTTTAAAGCACCTAATCTAAAAATCATAATCATCAAAAATATGCTTTGTATGTATAAATTTTTTTATAATAAAACTTGATGACTGAAACATGTATGTATTATAAATTGATGGTGTGGACACATACTAAGTGGAACTTTATAGTTCAAATTATTATCTACATTCATTACAAGGTTTCAACATTCTAATTGCATTTTTATAAAGCCTTTATTTCCAATCTTATGTTATAATTAATATCAACTAACTTATTTTGCATTATAAAATTATGATGATTATCATTTTATTAATTATTATTTTAATAATGTAAATTTAAAAATTATTTAAATTTATGTTATTATTTTACATTTTATAAAAAATACATAAATATATATTTATATATATTAAATTTTATTGAAATCCATTTAAGAATATTACACCCATAAAAATGTATTATACAACTAGGTATTTATATTGCAATTTGATTTAAATAAATTTATGGATATTGCTCCTGTGACGATGTAGTATACCACTACAAATATATTACCCTGAGACACACTGAAGGGAAACATTGTAAAAATGTAGGGAGAACCTTGTGGCTGATGTAGGAGATGTGTAATGTTATTGAGTTAGTTTTAATTTCCATAAGTCACATATGTTTAGAACTTAAATATCATATAAATCAAAATGATTAAAAGATTTTTATTTCCTATGTTTTGAATAATTAATCACATGGGTGTTGTGCTCCATTTAAATTTCTATTACTTTTACTTTTTCAATTATCATGATATTATTATACATATATTTTATATACAAAAAAGAAATTAAAATTAAATTAAATCTCAAAAATAATTATATATAAATAAATATTTGAGATTTAAATTAATAAATGTGTAAAATTCAAGTAGGAAGGGAGACCAATTAGGGCCTGCCATTAACCCCTATCTTCCAAGGCTTTACCAAATCAAATTAAAATAGAGACATTTCATAAAACACTTTGACATCATACTATAGATATTAAATCTATTTCATTATCATAGTGGAAACATAATTTTAATCATGCCACAAATTGGATCATTACATACATAAAAATGGAGAAATAATAGCCATGCACCTTAAGGCATTCCTCTTATCTCTACCTTCACTTTGGCATCATGACACTCCTTTACAAATAAGAAAGATGGAGTAATATAGTTCTCATTTGATGTCACGAATTCAAGAAGAGAGCCTTCAAAATCCAAGCAATTTCACTTATATAGATGAAGAGAGGTGACCCATAATATTTCCCAAGAATCTCATTGTCATATCATAATGATTCATGACCCATTTCAGGTATTTCATGATCAAAAAAGCTCAAGACAAGGACAAAACCCATGTATGCAGCTACATGTGGGTGTAGTCAGGATTTCCACTATTAAGATAGAAGAAAATGAATGAATTTTACTTATTCTTGACCATGTTGCCTTTGTGAGGCATGTTACACTTGTTTAAGATGTTATAAGGCTTTGTATGGCTTTTTTACATTTAAAAATGTTGAAGAAACCTTACAACACTATCGGCTATGTAAGAGAGAGAAAATAGCAAAAACTATAGGCCCAGTTAGGCAACAACTAGACAATACAAGATGAAATAAAATAAGGTAAAATAAGAAGAAATAAACACTAAATATTACATATATTAAAATCTAGAAAAAACTCCTTTAACATACTTAGAAAATACAACTATTGGTGTTAAAAAAAACATACTAAAAACACCAAAACTTTCCTTACTACTGCTCCTTTTTCCTTGCTATGAAATGTGTTCACTCTCTTACAAGTTGTTGCTCTATTTTTCCTACTACTGCTCTATTTATGACTACTACTACGTACTCCTCTTGCCCTTCTGCTACATACTTTATAGGCTATTGCTACTGCATTCAAATATCTATATGCTACACATTCCCCTTTTCCTATTTTCTTTGATGACTAAACTCATATAACTCATCCTTTTGTTGCCCATCTTTAATCAGTAGACTAAAATTTAAAGTTGAAAAAGTATGCATTTAATCACAAAAACTATCATGGTTCATAGGTGGCTATATATTTTATGTTTTTGAGCAGCTGGGTTAGGTAGGAATGAAAAATAATATTTTAATACTCCTTTTTTTTACCTTCCTACCATGGTCAATTAAACTCTTCTCAGTCTCCAAAACCTCCTTATAAGATCTTTTTAACTTACCAAATGTTTTTGCATCCTTTTTATGCATGTTCAGAGGTTCATTATTTAAGTCCATAGTTATACTGATGGAGTCCATAGTTTTTATGATAGAGACTATAGTTTTTCTGTAGGAGTCCATAGCTGGACTATTTGAGTTCATATATTTTCTATAATAGTACATAGCTGGACTATTTGAATAAAGATATTTTTTATAGTAGTCCATAGATGGACTGATGGAGTTTTTAGATGGACTAATGGAGTCCATAGATGCACTATTTGAGTCCATAGATTTGTTTTAGAAGTCCATAGTTATACTGATGGAGTTCATAGATTTTCTATTGGAGTCCATAGATGTGTTGTATAAGTCCACAACTATATTTTTTGAGTTTATAGCTCTGTTATAAGACTCTAGAGTTATCATAACACTATATAGGCCTAATGCTACTACATTTATGACCAGTAACCTTCCTCTTAGGTGCATAAAAGTGTCCTTAGGGAATGGCTTAGTAAAAATATCAGTGAATTGCTCATTAGACTTACAAAAACTAAGCTTTATGACACAATCTTGAACTAATTCATGAATAATGTGATACCTGATTACAATGTGTTTGTTCCTACCATGAAATATTGGGTTATTTGACAATGCTATGGATTATATACTATCACAATGGACCATTGAATCTCCATATTTCTCCACATGCAAATCAAAAAAATTCCTTCTCAACCATATAGCTTGACATACTACTGCATTAGCTGCTATATACTTCACTTCAACTATAGAAAGTGACACTATTAGTTGTTTATTTGAAGCCCAAGATATGAATCCTAACCCAAGATGACATGCATAATCAAAGGTGTTCTTTTTGTCATCAAGTTTGCCTACCCAATGACTATTTATGTAACCAACAAGATGAAACTCATTTGTTATTGCATACAAAACACCATAATTACTTGTTTCATTCACGTACCACAATATCTTCTTGCTAGATTTCCAATTTGTCTCCTTCAAAATATCCATGAATCTTTTTATGAGGATGACTGTGTACATGATGTTTGGCCTTGTTGAAGTCAAATACATTATGATTCCCACTAGACTGTTATAGCACATGGGTTTTACATTGTTGCTGCAATCATCTTTACATAACTTAAGAACTATCTAAGCTAGAGTGAATATAGGCTTGTTTTCCAGCATCTTGAACCTTTCCAAAGCCTCTTTTTCATACTTAGATTGGCATATAAATATGTCTTCATCTATTTTCATGACTTCTATGCCAAGAAAGTATTTCAAGAAGCCCAAATTAGTCATTTCAAACTCATTTTTCATGGTTTTTTAAAAATCTTCAATGGACTGATTTACATTACTGTTGAATATAATATCATCCTTATATAATACAATAATAAACATACTTTCCTTTCATTATTTGATGTATAGTGTGCACTCACTTGGACTCTTTTTAAAATCATTACTCACTAAGTATGAGTCTATATGAATGTACCATGATCTTGGGGCTTGCTTGAGCCCATACAATACCTTTTTGAACCTATACAATTTTTTCTCACACTAAATAATCTCATATCTAGGTGGCTATCCCACATATACATCTTCTTCTATCACACCATTAAAGAATTATGACTTCACATCCATTTCATGCACCTTCCACTTGTGTTCGGCAGCCATGGCTATGATTATCTTTACAGTTTCTAGCCTTACTATATGTGCATATATTTCATTGTAATCACATTTGGGCCTTGTTTTATAGCCCTTCACCACTATCCTTTCTTTATTCCTCTCTATCTTACCTTTGAAGGTAGTTTTTGTCTTATATACCCACTTAACACATATGATCTCTTTTCCTTTTGGTAGGTCAACTAACTCTTATGTATCATTTCTCTCTATGGTGTGAATTTTTTTATCCATAGCCTCACACCACATGGTGTCCGTGAATGATTATTTAAAGTAGATTGGATTATCTGATAGAAAGAGTGCATAATTCATTGTTTCATCCTCATTTTACTCATACATTGACTACTCATAAACTTCTTACAAGCTCCTTGTCCTTACTTGGTGTTGATTTGAGCTGGAAGAGAAGGATGTAGACACTTGAATAACTCCTTGAACTCCATGATGGCTATTTCCATTAGATGAATCAGCCATATGTGAAATAATGGTCCATCTTGGTGCATTAGTAGCTATACCACCTATTTTTTTAAATTCAATGAGGATTCTACTAGCCCTTATTTCAACATGCTCTTCTCCTTCTCTCTCTTCCCAAGCTTCATGCTCAATATATTGAACATCTTAGTTGATTATGAGATCTTTGTTGATGGGATTGTATAGTTATTATGCCTTTGATTGGTCACTATACCCTATGAAAATACACTTCTCACCTTTGTCATCCCACTTCATTCTTGTTTACTTGGGCACATGTGCATATGCTACACAACTAAGCACTTTATGGTTTTCAACACTTGGATTTCTAGTGCACAACTTCATTCTTCTTTGCTTTAATCTTATTGAGGGATTACACCCCTTACACTCTTTGTTGGATAAATGTTCAACAAGTACACAACTATTTTTATATCCTCAACACAAAAATCATTGGGCAATTTTTTTGCCTTTATGATGCTTCTTGCCATCTCTTGGATGGTCGTATTCTTCCTCTTGACTACATCATTTTGCTGTAGTGTATACCTAGCTATAAATTATCTCTTTATGCCGTGATCATTTCAAAAATTCATTAACTCATTGGAGATATACTCTCCCCCTCTATCCATCCTCAAAATCTTGATGTAGTGGCCACTTTACTTCTCCACCATCGCCTTGAAATGCTTGAAGATCTCAAATGCTTCCAATTTGTTCTTCAAGAAATACACCCATGTCTTTTGACTACAATCATCTATGAATGCCATCAAATAGAAATTCTTGGATACGGATGGGGTCTTCATTGGACCACACCAATCTAAATGGATCAGCTCTAATAGAGATCTAGCTCTCCATGTCTTACCCACAAGAAATGAACTCCTATGTTCCTTCCCCAATTTTTATCCTTTACTCACCTTATTTGGCTATTATATAAGGGGTATCCCCTTCACCATGTGATTTTTATGAAGAAGTTTCAGCCCTCTCAATTTTAAATGCTCATACCTAAGATGCTAAAGTGTAGGTTCATCTACCATCATTGTTTTGAATGCTACTGCGAGCTCACTTTGCATTCTAAATGGAAAAATCTCATTGCTTTTCATATTTGTTGCTACTATCTTCCTATTACATCCAATCCTATCAAAGATGATACACTCACTATTCTCAAATGTGGCCTTGTACCCCTTTTTCACAAGCTTCCATATGTTGATAAGCTTTTGTTTCAACTTGGGTACATAGTAAACATCATGAGTTTGCCTTTTGTGATCTTACATGGTGTAGATTGAAATGCAAACCTTACCCATGATGGTAACCTTATTATTGTTTCCCATCTTCACCTCTGATTTTATTATCTCATCTATGTGGTTAAACATCTCTTTGTTCCCACTCATGTGGTTTCTACAACCACTATGCAAATACCATGTCTCCTTGCCACATCGTTTGTCAATATTGCATGTTATAAACAAGCTTCCTCCTTTCACATTCTTATTTTTTTCATCCTCTTGTGTATTAGTGAAACTAGAATTCTACCTATTCATGTCATACTCCTTTCTACACTCACTAGCATAATGTCCATACCTCTTGAAATAATAACATTGGATGCTAGACTTATCATACCTTTGTGTAGATCCACATATAAAAGTGCTACTACTCCTTCCTCTTCCTCTTCCATGTGACTCTTGATGGCTATGCCTTACACCTTATTGACTACTATAATTTCTTACTATTCCTCTATTATTTTATCCTCTTCCCCTTCTTTTCACATTGACATTGATCCTAAATGCTTGCTCATGGGAAGAGGTGGTTGACCTATTAACCTTTTTTCATGGGTTTGTAAATAAGCCATTATCTCATCAACCTTTATTTGCCTCAAATCATTTCACTCTTATATAAAGACTACTATAGGTTCAAATCCAATTAGAAGTCTCTTCAACACCTTCTCAATGATCATATGACCTTCAAGGGTATCACCACATGTCTTAATTTGATTTACCATGTTCATAATTATTATGAATAAGTCATTTATTGAATCATTATCCTTCATTTGTAGGGTCTCAAAGTCTCTTCTTAAGAGCTATAACTTGACAAGTTTCACCTTGTTACTCCCTTGATATGCATTTTCCAAGATATCCCATGCTTGCTTGGAATGGATAATTGCTGATATCTTAGGAAATATTGAGTCAACTAAAGTCATTTTTATGTAGTTGAGTTCTTTCACATCTTTCCTTCGATTCTAATTTAGTACATTCTTTTATGTTTGGGTCAAATAATTGAAGGCAGCCATGTCTGCAACCTCATTATACCCAGCTTCAACCAACTCCCATAGCTCTTGAGAGTTGAATATTATCTTCATTTTGATGCTCCACACATCATATTTTTTTCCACTAAACTTGGGGGGCTATTGCCAAGACCTTAAAATTCATGTTTTTATGTCTGAATACAATCACAATCTACCTGCCCTTTAAAAATGACTTTGATAATATTTGTTAAGAAAACCTTATAAAATTATTAGCTTTGTAGGAGAGATAAAATAGCAAAACCTATAGGTCTAGTTTAGTAGCAAATAGACAATACAATATGAAACAAAATAGGGGAGAAAAATGAGAAATAAACACTAAATCTTGAATATATTAAAATCTAGAAAAAAATACTTTTATATAATTATACAATATAGCTACTATTGTTATAAAACAATATACTAAAAATAATAAAAATTTCCTTACTTTTAGTCATTTTTCCTTGCTACAAAATGTGGTCACTCTCTTATAGGTTGTTTCTCTATTTTTCCTACTATAGTTCAATTTTTCCTACTACTGCTCTATTTCTAATTGATATTATGTACTCCTCTTACCCTTCTACTACATACTCTACAAGCTACTACTGCTATGTTCAAATATCTATATGCTACACATTCCTTTTTTTTAGTTTTTACCTTTATGACTAAACTTACCTAACTCATTCTTTTGCCACCCATTTCTAATTGATATACTAAAATTCAAAGTTGAAAAACTTTGTGTTTAATGATAGTAGCTATCATGATTTCTAGGCGGCTATATATTTTGAGTTTCAAAGCAGTTGGGTTAGCTACGAATGAAAAATAATATTTTAACAAAATAGACCCTGACAACTCTTCTACATAAATGATAAGTCCTACTCAAATTTCCAATTGCTATGTTACGCAATGATTTTGATTCAATTTGTCACAACCCAAGTGGGATTTTAAAACCCATAATAAAGTATCAAATTAATGTCTTATAAGACCAATTATTTCACCATACACCACGTAGTATTGTTGAAGAAGCTCAAGCCACCAAGTCTTTTTCAGTCAGAATTTCAACTATGAATACAATTACAAACTTCATCTAAAATAGGCAAAGTCTGATTTGAAGGCTTACTCCTAGTTAACAAAGATAATGTTAAGTGAACTTTACTTAATATAAAAGTGAGAATTGAAACTTTATTACTAAAGCATGAGTCACAAAAACTATCATATACCAATTCAATGAATCTCCCATCTATTTAGGAACCAATCAGTTAAAAAATCTTGGTTAACAAGAAAATTTAACCCAACTTCAAAACAATACTAAATTATGATTATGAACCCTAATTTCTACTGTAAACACTTAAAATCTTCAATGAAAACTGAATCAAGTTTTTAATACCCCATTTAAAATGGAAGTCTTCCAAACCAATGAGATGAAAGCTTAGGCTTGAAATTGTAAGGAAACTTCATAATCATGTGGAGTAAAAGAATGACCTAGCACTGAACATAATAATATTTTCTCTATCCCAAATCACATAAAAATCTAAAACATAAATAAGTAAATAAATAGAAAGTAAAACCACTTTATTTTTAGTGATGGAAGATTGCTTAGGTATTTAGATGCTCTTCTATCATTCTGCGATTGTATCATTCTATTTCATAAAAAGTAAAATGAAAAATAAAAATAAAATGTATTTTCAATATAATTATTAGCTTAAAATAATATTATATTATTTTATTTAAATATATAATTGACATAGCGTTATGCTCTTGGGAGCATGATGTATATAAAAATGGGCAAAGATAGTTCTTGAAGAATTAATTTAAACTTCATTATCAATTAAATAATATTTTTTTATGTCTACCTCCTTTAAGGTCCTTTCAATTCATTTTTTTTGAATATAAATTAAGACTCATTATATTTTTACAATTTTTAATTTATAAATAAAATTTAGAAACCTCAAATAATGTCCTCTTTCATTACAATTTTGTCTCGAGAATTCGACCTTAATTATTTAAGAAAATGAAAGATCTTTAGTTGTCATCAATGTCTATTTAGGAAATTTTGAGTAATTTTACAAAATAAGGAGGGGAACAAGTTGGATAATATTGGTTATATCCCCATCTATGACCATATTGAGCTTATGAGAAAAAAAAACAATCAATTATTTATGAATATGTCCCTTATTGAAGACTTCTTTATTTTTAAAATTGAGGTGCTCCTTCAAGAAATATTTAAAGTTAAAGTTCCCCCTCCAATAAACAAAATTACAATAGAGGAATTCCATATTCTCTTGAAATGGATTTTTTGTGATTCACTCCTGAAATCAATAAAAGCTTATTGTCTTCGAAGCCCTGAACTGATACTTTTGGCAAGCAAAATTTTGATAGGGCATCAATGGGTAACTTAGGTCATCAAACAATTTGACTGAATCTTTACCTCTTCTAAGAGGTTTGAAAAAGAAAAATTATTGTAATTTTAAGAAATTATTAGTTTAAGGTGATTCTATTTTTTTTATGAACATTTTTTTAGCTCTTGTCAGAGGTTTGAGAATAATTATTGATTCTAATTTTATGAAATTATTAGTGGAAGGTGTTTCTCTCTTGATAATGAACACCATGAATTTGATAATATTTTATATCTGGTAACCCAATTTAATCATTCAATATATCATCCATGTCATTCCTTTATTTGATGATATTTCTTTCTCTCACATCTATTGTGAGATTAACACTCCAGTGGCTTGGCAAAATTTGGAGATCTCCACTTTCATCTATATTGACACTATTAATGCCCCCTTCTCCCTTGCCCTCACCCCCACCTAAGAATTATTCATATATATTTAATTATAAAAGATTTGACCTACTTACAACTCCCTATTTTATCTAACTGTCACCAATGGGCTTCAAGAGGGGAAGTGCCAAAGAATTTGTAGTAGTCTCATTGGTCTTTGATTTATACCTAAAAGATTTTCTTGAAGTTAGTGATCAAGGCTTTTAGTTGTGACAATTTTATAAATTCCCTATGTTGTTCCATGATTGTTATTCCTTCTTGCACTCCTCGATTATTTTGTGATGTGTTTCCTAGTTTAACTTGTGTCTTTTTTTGGGTGAATATTATAGGATTTTTTCTATGGTCTTCTCTCTTATTATTGATTATTTGGATTTTTGGCTTACTAATATTTTCACATTTTACTTGTCTCTTTCTATTCTCCTAAATACATATGTTATGAGTCTTTTGGTGATCCACTAGTCAAAATATTGTGTACTTGATGGTAAGGATCCATTTCCCCTTATTATTATCTAAAAAATACTCATTAAATTAATATATATTTTAATCAATACATACGATAAAATATATATTTCCTATAACTATTTAGATAAGATAAAAAGGAATAAGAGAATGTTATCTCTATTTTCCCTTTAAGAAGATGGTTGTTAAAATGACTAATACGTTAGTAGTTTTATATTGTAGGTAAAATGTTTATTCCTTTAAAATGATTGAAACATATATTTTAACAATCATGGTTTGTGTCTTAAGATATAAGACTATGTTTCCAATTAAAATAATATAGATTTGTCTTATGTATGACTCTATAGTTATCTCTTGTTAATTAAAGGGTATAATCATTTAAAAGACAAAATATACTATATTAGCAATTTAAATTGTGTAAAAAAATCAAAATATTTTAAAACATAATTTTTTATAAATATTTAATATTAGTAATTTGATATATTTAATTTGTAAATGACTTAATTTATGCCCCTGAAAATTCCTTAATGACATATTTAATGGAAGACTATTATTATATAATACACACTCCTTGACAATAGGTACCTATAATAATAACCTCCCAATCATCCAAATATATCTAGGAATTAAAGTCAGTATCAATCTCTTTAACCTACTCATAAAAATCTTTGTATATCAATCTGTTAGAAATTTACATGAAAGTATTTTAATGGGTTTAAACCCGGACCTTTCGTTATTGCACGCCCTTATAATTTAGAAAAGTTTTACATTGATAAAATGTTAATGCATTGTTGATATTTAGACATAATCATCTTGTGCCATTCCTTACCGTTATGACTTGGAAATGTTTCTCCCTTAAATGACTTAGGTCGTCAGCCTTTAGCTTTGGCTTAGTAAATTGCTCAATCCTTGTCTTAATAGACAACTTGAGACTTTTTCTACCCAAGCCCTTTTTAATATTTGACTCGTGTCCTCTTTTTGACAGTTCGCAATTTGCAGTTTCGAAGACTCGGTGTTAATGTGCGTTGCGATTGCAAAGTGGAAAAATCGCGCCACGCGTGAGGATGCCATTGCCTTGCATCATCGTAGTAACCATTTTTTATTTCGGCGTTGGGAGCAAACACCACCATGCAAAGACGTGAGAGTGCGACGTGTGGCATACTACGATTGCCTTATATCCCCAGAGACTTCGACCTTCGCAGAGACTTTTCTAGCCAGCGAGAGAGTGTGACCATGTGAAAAGTGAAAACACGCAATGTGGCGCTAAGTAAAAAGACAGTGAAGATTGCAGATTGAACTGCATGGATTAAGAAGGTCCAATCAGGCCTGTAACAAGTGAAATGTATATTAGGTAAAATCACATATTTATGCTTTAAATTTATATAACGCATACAAAACTTATATAACATTTTTATGTCTTAAAGCTCACCTAAGGAATGTCTTTGATCTTTGAATACTTACGTCTCATTTATGTGGGTAACAAAAATTTATATAATTTAAGGAATGATACTTACATCTCATTTATATAGGTAACATTGTATGTAGCAAAATTATTAATAAAATATATTATTTTAGGTTTATATGTTTATTTTAAATATTATTAATTTTATATATTTTTATTTACATTATATATGTATATATATATATATTCATGTATACATATATATAAGGTAATTGAAAATATGAATGGAAAAAAAAGAAATTGCATTATTATATCTGCAAATATTTGACATTTTGTACAAATTTTATTTCAATAAAAAAAGAGAATTAAAATTTCATTCAAAACAAAAATAAGATGTACTTAGAATGTGTCATATACAACTAAAAAAAATTATAGGTATTTTATAAGACTCTATTTATAGGGATCAAAATGTTGTATGTGTTTGTTTTTTACAATAAAATATAGGATTCAAAATGTATCTAAGATTGAGTATAGGTTAAAAGGTACGTGATTTCACATAGATGTAATACACACATTTGATGAAATAATGCATATTTTTCTTTAATTTTTTAAATTTTCAAATATTTTCAATTAGCACTTACACGTGTGTGAGTATGAAATAAAACAAATGATGTGGTGATGTAGGCATTTACCTTGTGGACGCTATAACCTTTGACTTGTTAATATGCTTTAATAAGTTTCATTAGTCTATGTTAGGTGCTTTCTACGTGAGGAATGATTGACGAGTGATTGCACAAATATATACCACTACTATCAGGAAAACAACTCACATAAAAATACTTGGGTCGATCATTATGACACATTTAATTTAAAATTTAGATGAATTTAGGGAAATTGAAACCTATATGAAGGTAGGACATTATTGTTTATGCAGGGGTTTGGGACTAATAGTTGTGTCTTAGCAGTTATAAAATAGTTACATGATCAACACTTTTAGGGGCATAATTTAAGTATGTTTTAAACATTCTAGGCAAGATATAAGATTTGAGATATGAACATAAGATTAGTCATAGAAAGAGATAGATTAAGGGACACAAGATATAGAAAAATATAGACTTTCAAAAGTGGAAAAAATTTAAAATTGAGAGAAACAATAAAATTTTGAGTTTTCTAAATATACAAAATTGAGGTGTTACATAATCCATAAATATCATCTACAAATAGATGTATTAAATTTTTACTAATGATTTTATCATATTTATAAATCATGATGCCTTGAAGTATGTAGGAAGTCAAAATAAGTAAAAGAGTTGGCATGAAAATTGGTTATTTTTTTTTAGAGATATAATTTTGTTTTGAAGCAATGAGGTAGTTAATGCTATGATCAATCAAGTGTCACTATTATGTAAAATGTAGAGTGAAGTAATTATTTTATAATTTGTTATAAAATTATATAACACTGATTCATAAGTTGGAAAGATAGTTGATCAATTGAAGAATCCATTATCAGATGAGACATGTACCATTAATTCTGAGTCTATTATATAAGATGTGTATATTTTTAAGGAAAAAATATATGTATTTTAATTGTGTTTATGAAAAAAACAATTGTAAGATAATTATAAAGTGATAGTTTGGGTGGCCATTTTAGTAAGAATAATATAATAGTTTTGGTGGAGGATAAGTATTTTTATATAAGTATGAAGAGAGACGTGATAATATATGTTTTAAGATGTGGGATACATTAGGTGGCTAAGGATTATGCAAAAGTATAATGTTATACATGCCATTACTAGTTCCAAGAGGAACCTAGATAGATTTGAGTATGGACATTATGTTGGAGTTTTAAAATGCAAAGAGAGGTTATGATTTTTATTTTATTCTTAATTTAAGTTTTCTAAAATGATCTATTTCATTGTAGGTAAGAAAATTAATTATGCCACTAGAATAGTAAGACTATTTTTTATGGATAATGTGAGTCTATGAGATTGCATAGTATTCAAAAAAATCATTACATTAGATGTGGAGACAAACTTTATTACTAATTTTTGGAGGACTATGTGGAAAAATAATATGAACTAAACTATAATTTTAGAGTGGATAACACACAAACAAATGGAAAAAAAATTTAGTAGACATTATCTTCTGGATTTTTTTTGATTCATAGTTGGCAAAAGTATGAAGAAATCGAACTTAGCATTATCAATAGTAGAATTATAATATCTAATTGATCTATGAATATATCAATGTAAAAATCACCATTTAATATTGCTTACAGAATAAATCATATTGGTATTTTAGATTTTAATTATTTTTCTAATTAAATAATGAATTAGTGATGATGAAAAAACATTTACATAACACATGCAAAATTTTGAATAATAAGTAATAAGAAAGTTATAGGAAATAAATGAAACATATAAAGTAATATAAAATGTAAAAATAAGAATAAATTTATTATCATAAGAATATTTTATTAAGTTATATTTGATAAAATAAATATTTTTTAAAGGAATGCACATTGAGTTGAAGTACAATAAAATTTATTCATGTAAAATTGTGAATAAAATCAATGATAATGCTTATGATGTGAGTTTACCAAATAATTTTTATATATTTATAGTAATTAATGATTCATATTAATACTATTTTCATGTACGAAATAATTAAGAGGAAGAAAATAAAGAAGCGGATTGGAAGCAACAAGTACCAAAGAAGAAGAATAGAAGATAATGAATAAAAGATAAAAAGATAATGAATAAAAGATAAAAAAATTATAAAAAATATTTAATGTAGTTGTAAGGGATAAAATAAGAATACAATACTTCAATTTTATAATAGGATTTAAATAAAATTTATAATATTAAATGGAAGGTGTATAATCAAAGAAACTTGAAAGAGTTGAGTTATTCTCAACCATAAGAGAATGATGTAGACATCTACATTCTAAAAGTCATAAATTTTGACTCTTTAACACTATTAATCTCTAATGCACAGAAAAATGAATATAAATAAAATTTGTATGCATCCATAAATTGTTTCTCTATGTAGGACCAATTCCAAGTTGTTTGGACAGTTAGAAGAGTCATCTATGGGTTTGAATTTATATTGTAGTATTTTTTGGTCATAATAAAAATTTAAAAAATGGGTTAAATTTAAAACCAGATGTGAACTCGGGTTGAAACTTATCCTAAAACATGAATTTAGTATTTTAATATTATCTTTAAAATTTTAGGTCTATTTGATCTTGTATGTAAAGTTTGTGATATATATTTTTTTGTTATTTAGAACAAGTGTGGTTAATTCTAGATAGTATTTTATTTTTTACATTTATTAAATTTACATGTCAACTCAAATTTTGGGTTGACGTTTATTTAAAAAATATTATGTAATTATTTTTATTATTTGAGAAGAATCAATTTTCTCATAATTATGAGTATTATGTCTATTGAGTTTCATTCACTTTGTGGTACTTTGGTTTCATCATGTTGCATGATTCATACATCCATTGAAGTTCCTTGAGGGGTGTTTATTTTTTTCCCTTAAAGTTTCTTCTATGTTTTTTATATGTTTGCATGTAAAAAAGTCAAAACAACGAGTGTTTTAAATGCTTAAAAGAGATGCCTAAATAATTTTTATTTTTTAAATTACATATATTTAAGATGTTTATTTATTTTTTTACTCTTAATTTCAATCAGATATTATTAACACATCTATTCATCTTTGATGATATTCACTCCCCCCACTCCATGTAGATATATTTTATCTTCATATATTTCTTCTCCTTTTGTACATGAAATGTGATCTCATGGTTTTGGAATGACAAAATCATGCACTAATGTTATGGATGTTTCTTATGTATTAGTGATGTTTTTTGGAATGACAAAATCTAGATTATTTTTTTCTCGCCTTGTTTGAACCTTATCATTTTATCTTTTTCAACATTTTTACGTCAATTTTCTTGTCAAGTGTCTATAAATTATGTAATTCTATCAGCTAAATAACTATGACTAGTGGACATCCAATTCATCAAAGTTATCTAGTGAGTAATCTTAATCATATATATTTGATTCTCTGTATAAGATATCTAGAAGAATTTATATCTTGGTGCATGGTATAAAAACTTATTATCCTCACCAATTAATCTAGAAAACATTTAAAAATATAATTCTAATTAAAATTTATTTTATCAATAAACACATAATCTTACTAATGTATTTTAAAAGTTATTTTATGAACATGATGAACATGAATAATTGAATATATTTCAACATGTTTATTTAACATCTACATGCATGTAGAGAATTCATGCAATATTTAGAGTATCTAATTTAGGATGGATGTTCTTATGAAGGATATATTGCATTGTGTTGGCTTGTCTAGATGATCAAACATTGAAATGATGGGACAGTTAATTTTTTGATATTTTTTATCTTTGAGGATATAACAAATATAAAAATATCTTAGTTATTACTTAATATAATGTATGTTTCAAATTATATATTCTATAATTTTTGGATTTAGTTGATCTAAATAGAGCAAGAGAAGAAGTTAAAATTTCCATAGATATAAATGAAGATGTTAAAAAGTGATTTTTTATTTTTTAAAGAACTAAATATAAAGAACATAATGATCAAAAATATGTTTTGTGCTTATAAAAGAATTTATAATAAAATTTTATGACTGAAACGTTTATGTTTTAGAAATTTATGTTTTGGACACATATGAAGTGGAACTTGATGATTTGAACTATTATTTACATTCATTATAAAGTGTTAACATTCTAATCATCTTGGTTTTTTATTAAGGATAAGAGAAGTGGTGGTGTTTGAAACTAAGGACCCCATATATATATCTGTCAATCACATATCACACACACACACACACACACACACAACATATATCTGTGTGTTTGTGTATATACATATACATAAATGTGTGTGTGTGTACTGTGTGTGTGTGTGTGTGTGTGTTGTGTGTGTGTGTGTGTGTGTGTGTGTGTGTGTGTGTGTGTGTGTGTGTGTGTGTGTGTGTGTGTGTGTGTGTGTGTGTGTGTATCCATTTAAAGGTATTACACCCTAAAGCAAGCATTATACCAGTTGGGTATTTATATTGTAATTTGATTTAAATCAATTTATGGATATCGCACCCGGAGCATGGGGTATACGTCAACAATATATATTACCCAAAGACGCATTGAGGAGAAACGTTATAGAAATGCGGGGAGATGCGCAATGTTGTTGAGTTACTTTTAATTTCCACAAGTCACATACATTAAGATTTTACGTATCAAACAAATCATATTGAGTGAGAGATTTTCATTTCCTCTTTTTTGAATAATTATTCACAGGTTCGTGTGCTCCATTTGAATTTGCGTTACATTTACTTTATTCAATTGTTAGTTATATATCATCGTGATATTATTATGCATACAATTTAATAAATAAAATAAAATAAAATAAATTCCATGTTCTGCGTAAACGCAGTAAAAAACCGGCCTTGAGCTCATTCCAGGGTACGGGTGAGTGCCGCTGTATGTCTCTCAAAGTATTATCCACTGCTGCCCAGACCCGATCAAGTCTACGACATTTTTAAAAACTTTTCTGACAGGTTTTTGTTTGTTTTAAACACTTAGCATGTGCGCGTTCGGGGTAAAATACGTGCTCTGCTCACATCCAACAACCGCACTTAGTTCTCATGTTCATCTTCATATGCGCAACATATAAATCTCCCAAATATATATAAATAAACAATTGACATTGAAATTAATAAATCTCTACAATACAAGTAGGAGGGAAGACCAATCAAAACCTACCATTAACACCTATCTTCCAAGACTTTACCAAATCAAATGGACACAGAGACATTTCATAAAACACTTCGACATCATACTACGGATATTCAGTCTATTTCATTATCACAGTGGAAACATAATTTTAATCATTCCACAATTTGGATCATTGCGTACATAAACATGGAGAAACAATAACCACATACCTACAGGACTTTATCAGATCTCTGCATTCATTTTTGCATCATGACATTCCTTTACAAACAAGAAAGATGGACTAATACAGTTCTTGTCTGATGTCTCGAATTCTAACAGAGAGCCTTCGAAACCAAGCTATTTCGCTTATATGGACGAGGAGAGATGACCCATGATCTTTACCCAGCGTCTCACTGTCTTCTCCCAATCCTTCATGATCCATTTCAGGCGTTTCATGAGCAAAACGGCTTAAGAAAACGACAAAAGCCGTCTGTGCAGCTACAGGTAAATGTAATAAGGGTTTCCACTGTCAAGATAGAAGAAAATCCACGACTTTTGTTTATCACGGACCCTGTTGGGTTTCTCAAGCATGTTACACTTGTGTAAGATGTTATCAGGCTATCTAAGGCTTTTTATACATTTAAACAGACCCCGACCGGTCTTCTACAGGTGCTAATATAGTTTGAAAATGAAAAGTCCCAGTCGGATTTCCAATTACTGTGTTACGCGGCGATTTTGATGCAATTGATCACAACCCAAGCCGGATTTCGAAACCTGCAAAACAAGAAAGGATCGAATGAATGTCTTATAAGACCAATTCGTTCACCATACACAGAGTAGTACCGTTGAAGAAGCTCGAAACACCAAGTCTTATACAGTCAGAACTTCAACTACGAATACAATTACGAATATCGACCGAAACAGGCAAAGTTCCATTCGGAGGTTTAGTCCCGGATAACAAAGACAATGTTTAGTGAACTTCACTTAATACAAAAGCGAGAATTAAAGCTTGATTAATAAAGCATGAGTCACAAAAACTATCATATACCTAATCGGGGAATAATTGCTAAAGCAATGAATCTCTCGTCTATACAAGAACCAATCAGTTAGCAAAATCTCGATTAGCAAGAAACTTCGATCCAACTTAAAATAAATATTAAATTGGGATTATGGAACCTGATTTCCACTGTAAAGACATGGAAGCTTCAGTGAGGACCAAATCGGGTTTTCAGGGCCCAATTTAAACTGGAAGTCTTCCGGACCAACGAGATGATGTCTTAGGATTGAAATACTAAGGAAACTTACAAGTACAAGATGATTGTTGTAGTACTAGCAGTTGTCCTAAAGGTGCAAGGAAAGTTGGAGGAATTGAAATTTTATTTTACAACAGCATTTGGAAGATTCTTTTTTTATGACAATAACACTTTGATAAAAAAATCATTTTATAAAAACATTACTGCTAATCAATTAATATTTAAATAATATTACAGGAGTTCATATAAAAATTCTCATATTATATTACACTTTGTAATAACTTCAACATAATATGAAAAAGCCCAACTTTAAATTGGCCAAATAGCATTCAAGAAACATATAAATATATATTTGTCTCTTTTCATTGCATTAAATCCTTAGACTATAATTCTTATATATAAATATGTATTTGTGGAACTATTCAATTCAAAATCTAGAAAAACTAAAGGTCTATTGATTTGACCAAAGAGGATTTGGCTATTTCAGCGAAATGAGGAAAATTAATTAATGAATACTATAAAGAAAAATAGTTCATCTTCGATTCACAAAAATGTTAAAATGGTAAGCGTCTGATGGTCATGCAATCTAAAAATAATTAGCACCAATTTTGTGACACATGGTGTAGGGTCCATCAATGGAGAGTAATTTCAAGTGGTCCAGTTGGCAATTAAATAGGTATGTTTTGATAATAATTTATCTTTTACAGATTTGCCATTTTATAAATAAAATTTTGGATGTCAAAATGCAAAGCTCTGCATCTGCCATCATAAATTTGTAGGGTGCATATGTTAAGATATTGCGCATGTTAAATAATGCCATTGAGTTGTTACCAAGTGTCCTCTGCTCAATACCATAAAATAATAAAATATTCAACTCATTTCATTGATTGGACGTGTGGCCAATAAAGTTAAGGTAATGTCATGGTAATTTTTCAAATGCCAATAATAATGTAATATTGATGGTGAATTGTGCACATTGGGAATATCAACGACCCATGTATTTACGTATATCTTTTCAAGCCATTTTAAATGTTCGTTAATCGATAAGCATTGGAGAGGTAAAATTTCTTAATTGAGCTATTGTATTTGCAAAGTAAGCCACTAGAATTTGATGTCAAAAAAAAATTCATGGTTAAAGGAGGCAATTGCTTACCAAATTGTTGAGAATTTAAGGGTGCTTAATAGAGACTCGAACCAATTTTTTTGGTTTACATACAATCTAGAAATATGAAATAGTCATTTTTTTTCTTTAGGGATATCTAAATTTATCAATCTAAAATATAAAATTTATTGAAATTTCTAATATAATAAAATAAAATAAGATAATAATATATCCTAATAAATAATATAAAAATATATATTATATTATATTATATTATATTATATTATATTATATTATATTATATTATATTATATTATATAGTTTAAGATAATAAAATATCTAATAAATTAAATAATATAATAAAATATAACTAAATTATGTAAAATATTAAAATACCTAATATAATTAAATATAAAATATATTTTTAATATAATTTATAATAATATATATACATATTAAATAATAAATATTGATTACAAAATAATATATAATTATCATCCCATCTCAATTTTTTTTAAATTTAATATATAAATGCAAATAAATATTCTAATATTTATCTATATATATATATATATATATATATATATATATATATATATAAAAATATAAAACAGTAAATATAAAAAACTATGAAAATGAATTATAATATTATAGTGTATTAATATAATATAGTTTTTAATATTTATAATAATATTTTAAATAATATTACTATTGTAAAATATATTATATCAATATAATATTAAATTATTAATTATAATTATTCTATTTTAGTATATCCTATAATATTAATATTGCATATTATTAACATATCCTATAATATTAATATTGCATATTATTAACAATATTGTTAAGTACCTAATATCTGGGTTGTTGCTCCTTAGTGCGGTAGTTGGGGATAACAAAAAATAGGTGGCCATTCACAATTTTACATGCAAAAGATAACTGCATAGCTGGGGGTTAAGCAGATGGATAAAAAAAAATTATTCATGTGAGAAATCATGGAGTTTATTAGAAGGTAACATAGAAAATGGTGGATTCGCATCATCATATTTTTTAGTAGCCAGATGATGAAAAGATTAAATATACAGTTGAAGGTCTCCAATTCTTCGGCATATAATTTGTCCTCCATTTGAATTTTTTTTAATGGACAACCTTTTGTGTCAATGGATGTCTTGACATTTTTTACTTTAGGTGTGCATATATGCAGATTTTTTTCTTCAATTATTATCCACCATGTCCAATCCTAGATATGGCATTTGTGAGTAGACATTCTGATGTCGGTTTACTCATAGTTCTTCTCGAAGATGATGTTGAAGGGCTTCAAGTCTTTTTGATTAATGCGGTAAATATTTTGCATGTACTAACTTAAAATCCAGGTCTGAAACAAGGATTGTCATTTAAATAACCTATAAATTAATAAACCATATTTATAGGCAACCTCGTTGTTGGCTATGAAAATCAAACCAATGACCATGTGGTCAAAGTTGTGATCAGTCAGCTAAACAAGATGGTAAGAAGTTTCTGAGCCATCAATTCATGAATCTTTCCCTTCATTAAGGTAACATAATTCTGCATAGATGTAGCCCCGTATTTGTTTTATGAGCCATGGATAAATAGATGCATGAGAAAGTCAAAGGCATTCGGGTCCCTGACCATGTGTAAGAGGTGTCCTAGATTTATATCATTTCTTAGCTCAAATTTTTTACATTCAAACTTGAATAGAATTTATTATATTCATACAAAATAATTGAAGTTAAATTTCTTGCAGGTACTAAACAATGGAAGATTTCAGAGTGCAAAGCACCTTGCTATGTTCCATTTCAGAGTGGAAAGCACCTTGCTATGCTTAGATATAATACAGTTTGGATATACATTCCATTTTTTTCATTAACACATGCATGCATACATACATATATAATGTTTTTCTATTTAATTCATGAGAATGAAAAGGATTGACATTTTAATGTTGTGCACTTCCCATGAGTTAATGGTGATGGAAAAAAATGAAATGCCGTTATTATAAGTATAAATGCAAAGGGTAAGAATCCAAATAGAATACTTTCAGGTGATAAATAATTATGTGTTTTGAGTTTGCTGAACGAAAAAAAAAAAATACCTCCTGCACTCTTGGGTGCTCACTACATGAAGCAAGCTGAGTCAAAAAAAATTATATATGGACCAAATTTATGAATTAATGCATGTAAGGGGTGGCATAGCAATAAATTACCAGTTGCTACAATGAACGGTTTCTACAATTCTATCCACATCTGGCCTCTTCAACTTTCTTGACATGACAAAATATTTCTACCATATCTGTCACCTGCTAACTCCCCATGTTAACCTGTCAATGGCAATCGACAACATCTTTATATTTTTATCTCGTGTGAAATAAATCTCAGATCTTCTCCCATCCATAATACGATTCTAGCTTCAAATATAGCACCACCATCATAATCATGTGGAGTACAAGAATAACCTAACATGGAACTTAAGGATATTTTCTCCGAACAAAACCATATCAAAATCTAATATAGAAAAAGTAAATAAAAATAAATTAAGACTACTCTATTTCTAATGATTTAAGATTGTTTAGGTCTTTGAAAGTTCTTGTATCTTATTATTTCACAAAAAATAAAATGAAAGATAAAATATATTTATAGTATAATCACTAGCTTAAAATAATGTTTTATTAGTTTTTACAAACATATTATTGGCATGTCATTGTGCCCTTGGGAGCATGATGTATATAAAATTGGGCTAAGACAATGCTTGAGGCATCATTTATACTTTATTGTCAATTAATAAACATTTTTTCATGTCTACCTTCATTAGGGTTCGTTTAATTGATTTTGTTTTTTATATGAATTAAAAATCGTTATATTTTTATAATTTTTAATTTAAAAATGAAATTTGAAAACTTTAAATCATATCCTATTGCATTGAAATTTTCTTTCGAGAATTTGGTATTCATTATTTATGAAAATGAAGGATGTTGCTACTATGAAAATGAATGATGTTTAAGTAACAACAATGAATATTTAGGAACTTTTAATTAATTGGACAAAAGAAGGAAGAGATAAAGTTGGAATTATATGGATTATATATCCATCAATGATCATATTGAGTTATAGAATAATAAAGTCTTTATGAATATGTCCCTATAGAATAATAGAGTCTTTATGAATATGTCCCTTTTTGAAGACATTCTTATTTTAATGATCATATTGAGTTATAAAATAATAAAATCTTTATGAACATGAACTTTCTTTTGAAGACATCCTTATTTTTAAAAATAAGGTGCTCCTTCAAGTGGTATTTAAAGTTAAAGTTTCCCTTACAAAAATTAATATAATTAAAGAGGAATGCCATATTGTCTTGAAAGGTAATCTTGTGAAAAATAAATTAAACTTCCCTTATAAAATTGAGAAAAGTTTATTGGCTTTTTAGAAGCTCCCAAGTGATAATTTTGGCGAACAAAATTTTGATAGGGCATCAAAACATAACATAGGTATTCAAATAATTTTTACAAATGTTTTAGTTCTTCTCATATGTTTGAGAGTAAGTATTGATTCTAATTTTAGGAAATTATTCATGGAAGGTGATTTTTTCTTTGTTATGAACACTCTTTTAACTCTTCTTAGAGGTTTGAGAAAAATTATTGATTCTAATTTTAGGAAATTATTAGTGGAAGGTGATTTTCTCTCGATTATGAATACTTTAAATTTGAGAATATTTTATAAGTGGTATCTTTAAGCATATCAACAAATCATCCATGTCGTTCATTTCTTTGATGATATTTCTCTCTCTCACAACTATCTTGAGATTAACACTCTAGTGGATTTCATGGAAAATTTTAAAGATCTTTACTTTCCTCTAAATTGACACTTTGAATGCCCCCGCACCCTATCCCCCCCCCCCCCCCTCCCCCCCGACACATACACAGAGTAAAAGTATTAAGAGATTTAATTATAAAAGACTTGACCCAATTATAACTCCCTATTTGATCTAACTATACTCAATGGGTTTAATAATGGGAAGTTTCATAGAATTTGTTGCAGTCTCATTGGTGTAGAATTTATACCTAAAGGATGTTCTTGAAGCTATTTATCAAGGATTCTATTTGTGGTATTTTTATAAATTCCCTATGCTATTCCATGGTGGTAATTCATTCATACACTCCTTCACTACTCTATGATATGTTTCCTAGTATTAGCTTGTGGTTTTCTTTGTGAAAATTAAAGGCTTTTGTTCTCTTTCTTCTTCTTTTGTTATTGACTATTTGGGTTTTTGGTTTATTTGTATTTTGGCACTCTACTTGTCTCTTTCTATTGTTTTATATACACATTTTATCATTCTTGTGTTGATATGCTACTTAGAATATTATGTACCTTGGGGTAAGGGCCCATTTTTTGATGAGTAAAGTGTGGTCTGTGTATTCCTAAGTCATGGACATATGCCAGTGCTTACTCAGTTAGTCAGTTGACAATAAGTCAATTCATGTTTTATCCCATCTTATTTTATGGGAAATAAGTGGATATTAAGCCTTTAAAAAAATATTAATTGTGTGAGCGTATATGTATTTTTATAATAATATATATTAATTAAGAAATTTAATTAGGAGTCTTTCTCTGGTGTTATATAATAGTAAGATAATAAGAAATTTATAGGTTCTGAATTTATTGAAAGGCTTTGTTTTAGTTCTAGAATAATCTAGATGATTTGTTATTTCATGGGCTAATAACCCTCAGGTATCAAGGTCGTTGTCTAGAATTTAATATTGTTATTGTAACTTACCTATTCTACCCATATTAATTTGAATGGGTTATTTATGGTTGCTTTTTATGCCCATTTATTATAAACTAAATGTGTCTTCTATAAGTGTCTAAATCTTTTCCATGTTGTAATGTAGTTGATGGAATTTTTTTATGGTTAGTTGTTTAGCTTATAAGAGTGCTACAGTAAATGCAATTGCTAGTTAGACATCATTGTAACATTATTTTACATAAATTTTAGATAATTAAATGAAATAAATTTAAGACTATTTAATCATTTAAATTTTGAATTTAATCTTAAATTCATTAGTCTCAAAATAAAATATATATAGTCTTGGCATTTAAATAAATAAAGATATTTTAAAGAGATTATCATAGTCTCAATTGTCTTGGATTAATACTTTTAAGCACATTTTAAAAGTTGTTAATCAAGAATTTTGGTGCTGTTGTTTTTTTACATTCTATTAATTATTTCATAATGGTACTTCCTTCTTGCTCTTTTTGACTACTTTGGTATGTGTTTCTTAATATTAGCTTGTAGTTTTATTTGTAAAACTTCTAAACATTGATTTTTGGTCTTCTTTCTTGCTATTGATTTTTTTAGCTTTATAGTTGCTAGATTTTTTGATTCTTTACCAATTTCCCTTTATTTTTTTAAAAACATATTTTGTCTTTCTATTGTTGATATACTATTCTAAACGTATTTGTACGTCGAAATAGAAAGATCTTTTTCCTTATTATCTTTTATCAGAAACACACATTATATTTTTATATCCAAAATTAAAACATACATTGCCTGTAACCATTTAGGGGTATACTACAATTTTTATCTATAAAATCTTTAGAAAACCAAAACACGAAGAAAAACAGGCTAAACCCTGTTAATTCATTAGCCTGCCTAAGACAAATCGAGCATAAATGTTTTAAGATTTGGGGAACACGTTGTTGGCTATGTACGAGACGCGTGGAACATTCTAGAGTCAGTTTCGCTATCCACAAGTCATACTCATTGAGATTGTAGTATGTTGCCTATTCTTTTCGACATTCCGCCCTAAGCCGGCTATAATGTCCTTAAGCAAATAGATCTGACTATATATAGGTACATGTCCAACCACTTCCATCCATCCATTTGCCGAAAACATTTATCCTTGTTTAGCCATTCAACCAATTGGCGGACCTCCATGGCATCTAAATGTTTAGTTTCGCTGATGTCCCTTGTCTGTTCATTTTCATTATTTATGCCGTGTCACCCCGTCAATGCTTCACAGAATGGTAAGCTTATTACTGTAGGCGACGAGAAAGGTTGGACGCTTGGCTTTGACTACCACAATTGGGCAACAACCACAGAGTTCCATGTTGGAAACACACTAGGTCATTTCACCACTAACCAACTTCTTGCTATTCCTTAATTATTAGTTATCAGTTTGAATTTGTATTAATTCTGTTTAACTGAAACTAACAAGATTTGTGTGCTCGGTGACAGTGTGCAGTGTTCAACTACGCCCACGATGTTCACAACCTTATAATGGTAAATGGATCCGCTTTCGCAAACTGATTGAATGAACCAAATCTGGCTGCGTATGGAAGTGGAGAGGACAAAATAGTAATGAAGGCCCTAGGGAATATGTGGTTAATCTGCGGAGTAGGAGCGCCATGCGAGTCTGGAATGAACTTAAGATAACAGTAACCAAAGATTCTTCAGCTTGGAGTCCTTTACCAGCACCTGCAGCTGGACCAGAATCTCCCACCTTTCGATTAAACCCCTGGTGAAGTGCGTAGGATACCCGTTTCAATAAAATCTTCCATCTACTTCCTTTGTTTGTGTGGTTACAGTTTTCCGGAGGGCTAGGGGGTTGCCGTTGTTTTGAAAAGTTTGCATCCACGGCCTTGATAATTTCAATTCGATTGAAAATTTTATTAAATCGATTTCTCTTGCGCATGGTTATTTGCTTTTATTGAACCGCCATCACCGTCATGGTTGTAGAGGGATTCATTCAAGTTGAACATGAAGGAGATGACAAATACATGAATTATTCTTATTTCCTAATCAATGATAAACTACACGCTTCATCTCTTAATATATAGTATTAGAGAGAAAATAAATCAAAAGATTCAACTACACGCTACTTCTCTTAATATACAGTGTTAGAGAGAATAAATCAAAAGATTCTAGTCATATACGAAGATTTAATTTTTTTTAAGGAAAAAACAAAACAGTTTTAATAAAACAAAACAAAGTGGAAACTACCAACTTGTAACAAGTGTAGAAAAATATGTTAGATTCAAAGTTATTTTCCAATGCTGTGTAAATTTGACTTCATAATTGTGTCAAATTGGTGATGTCCAATTTTTTCTCAGGGTTTTGGAAATTCCTTTTGCTATTGATTTCTTGAAGATGTATGCATATTAATCTTTAGCTTTAAAAATATTTACATATATTTCGTCATAGATGATGGGTTCATTTATGAAATGATATTTTATATCAATGTGTTTTTTTTTTTTTTGTGAAAGATATAATTTTTTTCTACTGTTAAATTATTCTCACAATAAATTTGTTTTTCCTCTTTCTACTCTTACTTCAAATCTACTATGATTCTTCCCATCCATATGAATTGGCATGCTACTAATGTAGCTGCTACATACTCCACTCATCATTGAAAGGTAACAATCAGATGTTTTTGGGAAGCCCATGATACTTCACATGAAGCCAAGAGAAAAAATATATCTAAATTTTCTCTTTCTATCATGAATGTTACTTAAAAATTCATTATCTTTGCAACCAACCAATTTAAATTTTTCTGATGCTGAATATAAATAAAATCCCATAATTTTCTGTTTTACTAACACATCTAAAAATTACTTTCTATGTTTTTCAGTTTGAGTCCTTAGGTGTCTCCATGAATCTTGAAATCAGAATCACAACATATATAATGTCAGGGCCAATAAATGTTAAATACATCAAGCTACTCACTAGCCTCTTGTACAATGTTGGATCCACATTTGTGCTCAGTTTCAATCCCATTAACAAAGGCGTATCTTCTAGTTTACAATTCAATGTATTGAACTTTTTCAAAACATCCTTTGCATATTTTGTTTGGCTTACTTTAATTTCCCAAAAATATTTCATTACTCACAAATCCATCATTTTAAACTATTTTCATTGTGGATTTTAGCATTTCATCTAAAACAAATTTATTGTAAATCTCAAGTCATCAACATATAAGAAAACAATTAATATCTCTTATTGATCTTTCATCTTGATGTAAAGGGTCAATTCACAACTGTGTTTATTAGATCAATTTTTCAAATGATATAAGAACAACCAACCAACCCACATTAATTGAATTCATAATATCTAAAATGTTATTCTCTAATATTCCCATAAACAGTCCGTAATATGCCGACACATTGATTTGTGTTTGTCAGGATAAATAAAATGAAAACAAATTTAATTCCATTAAAAACCCGAAGAATCATATCAAGTATGGAACCGTCAATAAACATAAAGGATGTTATTTAAGTCTTAATAAAAGGCAATGTGTTATCATATTTTAAGGCCACATAAATATATATTATAATAATGAGGTCACTATGTTTATTATTGGGCACGATGTGACCCATGACCTCTTCCCCATCCCCCTCTCCCACCCCCCACACATACATGTATGTGTTTGTGTGTTTTTCACATCATGCACAGTAATAAACATAATGGCCTTGTTATTATAAAATATATTTAAGTGGCCCAAAAATATGATAAAATGTTTCCCTTTTTTAAGACTTATTTATAAGAATAGGCCAAAAAGGTGATCCTCTCATAAAATGAGAACATAATAATTATGTAACAAACACCCTACTTATATTTAAAAATATGTAATAGGATGTCAAATAATTGCCTAATCTATTTAACTACCTTGCTTACCAATTGTTTTCTATATTACAATAACTTGGTGAAGAGGAATATATAGAATGAGTAGGGGGAATTAATTCATAAGAGACATGACCTTAGAACTGAGTGTAACTTGCAATGGAACTCATACAATAACGCATAATACCACTTAGTTAAACTCTAGGTGGAACTCTTAGTGGAACTCACCCTCTCACTATGGTTAATTTTAAGATGTCCTACTAAAAAACCTAATAGAATTATTTAGTGAATCTATGGAAACTAATTCGTAACTATAACAAATCCTATATGGGTAATGACGAATCCATCGACATTCAAGAGGAGTTAAAGCTAATATATTTCTAACTATTGAATTTTTTTACATCCATTTTGATGCATTGAAATACAGACATCAAATATAACCACCAAAAAACTATTCTGAATGGGTTTGTTGAACAACGTGTGCCAAATGGTGTGTTTCAAATGGTGGAAACTAAACTATTCATGTCAAATGTCATGTGATAAATAGAGGTACTAAAAGGTACATGTTGAATGGTATCAAATGAATGGTGCCTATCTAATGGTAGTGTTGAATGGTAGTTGTTATATGGTGGTGCAATATGACTAGCTTGAATAGAGGTGTTGAATGGTGGAATCAAATGATGAGGTTTGATGTTACTCTTTGGAATATCATTTGGTGTTATTGGGTGACCTATATAGATGATATGTTGGTTGGTTGCTTGGTTGCCACCATTGACCTTAAAATACCCACCATTTACCCTGATTTAATACATTTTTTAGAATAGTTTTCTTATTCACCTTTAACCCCACCCAAATAAATTACCCTAATCATGTATTCATCTATCCAACCATGGAAATAAAATACAATTTTAATAACTTTCTATGCCCAGATATTTTTAAGCTAGTACAATAGCCCAATTGATATAATGATTAGATTTTTAAATGGCCCTTTGGTAGCCTAGTCTACATTCCTTGGTGTAATATAATCCATGGGATGCTGAAATAGCTAATGTATTTCTATGAACCTAGAGATAAGAGGTTTAGTTTAAATATCAACTCCAAAATGATCTATTTTGGTACCTCAGCAACAGATATTCATAATCTAGAAGAGCTTCTATTCTACAATGCTAACCTTATGGTTCTGAAAAAAAATATTGAAATATGATGAAAAGAAATATTCAAAGTCAAATTTTTATTTGTAGGTCAATCAAACCAGTATGTAATTTTTTTTTAATATTAAAAAATCAAATTTTTATATGAAAATGTGTTTTTCATATTGAAATTTAACTTTTCATTCCTATTTTTTACTTTCATTTCCAATATTCACAAGAGGGGTCTACATGTGGATAATCTTTTTGACCCTCTTCTTAAATAAATGGTTAAAATTTTCCTCACAATAATAATATTATAGGGAAGACCAATAGATATTACCTATTAGGTATTTATTGAAATTCTTCATACTCTTTCTGGTTTGAGACATGAATACTACCCTTTTATTTCTTCTAAGATTAGATTAGAATTAAATTATGCTTGTACCAAACCCATTTCCATAGTTCCTAATTCAAATTTTATTTTGACCTTGTACTATGAGGCCTTATATATACTCCAAAAAACTATGATTCTAATTGTGTTGCATCCAAAAATGAGTATAAATTCTTTCTATGTTGATTAACAAGAGGTTAGTTTACCATTAAAACAAATCACCTAAATTAAGGATTAATATTTATTATTTTGTTGATGAACTACTAAAATATTAGGGATTAATATTTGTTTGAAATTTATTTACCACAGGTAATATTTTCTGCCTTTATGACATGAAAACAATCTACCTCATAAGGACATCATGAAGTTAAAGGATCTAGAGATTCTGAATCTATAGAATAATTCTTGCATTCATTTAAGATGTCAAAACATTTAATTATTTACTCCTCATAATTTATGCATGAATTTTTAGTATTTAAATATTTAAAATGATATTTTAACTTTCAAGTGCATTATCTTTTTTTCTGTTGTACAATTGACTCGGTATCAACTGAGGTTGGCATGAAAAAAAACAACCACAACAAACCCTAGCATTTCATGTGCCTTATCAACCTTCTAGGTAAGGCATTTTACATTGCATTTTTTTTAAATTTTAAGATTATTTGATTATACATTTTTTGACTTGAAGTAGTCCAAACCACCCTCATCACGCAGAATATGGTGCATAGATTGGAGAATTTTTTTTCTCCAATACAAGTACTAAATTTTTTATTTCAAATTATCATTTAGGTTTATTTTTCAAATTTACCATTTTCTTAATACAATTTATTTTTATAAGGTACCCTTAATCTATAAGGAAAAATATGCCACCACCATTGCCCTTGAACACAATTACTATATGGTGGAAGACTCTTCCATTACCACAGTGCCATAACCTAGTAGAGAAACATGGTAATTTTCAGGTTCCAAAATCCCAACTTAATCTATCCAAATTATCTAAAGCACATAGAGATTACCTTATTTTTAATAAATTTATCTTGATGAGGAATATCTTTGAATGTAAAGTGTAGAAGTTAATGGTGATAATTTTAATCCACATGATTTTATCTAGGGCGAAGATGTTCATGTAACTGTTCAAGAGTAGCCCTGTAACTTTTGACACCTCATCACACCATCTATTGTTAACTTGTCTAATGAATATATTACATATTTTCCATTAAATAATTTATTATTAGAATGTATTATTTCAAGTCTTAAGGAGGTAGTTTTAGATGAGATAAAAAAATGTATTAGTTAATGAGATTCTATCAAAGGCATTGATTAAAGAAATAAATACCCTTTATCATAACCACTCCATGTGATAAAATTTGTTTTCATTAGTACAACATGAACCAACAAAGATTGATGCTTTGTAGAGTCATGCTAAATATAGGTTTGTTACTATTTATAATAGTTACAATGATAATGGGTTTAGTATTATGCTAAAGAGGTTAGAGAATTTGAATGTAGAGGCCTAGGGATATTTTAATAAATGGGGAAAAAACATCAACTTTATTGTTATTTCAAATTTTGATAAGGAAAAATATTTTATAATGTATTTTTTTTAATAAAATCTCATGTCATAAATATTTTAGTTTTAATATAATTAGATATTATTTGTAATTGTAGGCAAAATTTGAGAATATGAAAAAGAAAGATGAGGTCATCAATTGCATTTAAAAAATGTAAAAAAAAGTTTATATTCTACTATTTAATTCAAGTAAAATCTTATTTTATTAAATAATAAAAAAACACACTTTAAAAAATTATTAAGGAGCAAGGATGGGATCTCTATGTTTTATTAAACCAGAAGACAAATGCCAATCCAAGTTTCCTTTCTGTAGGAGATGCTATGAAATAAGAAAAGGACAAGGGTGAGTACCTTAAAAGGGCAAGGGTGTTGAAGGACAAAATAAGGGAAGTGGAGGTAGCTACTAGTAAGGATTATGGTAGAAATGTGGATGTTGTGGTTGAGAAAGTGGCTAAGCAGTGAGGGGTCTTTTTAAAAGACTAAAAAATTGATAATTTTTAATGTTGTAAACTCTCTTATATTTGAAAATAATTTTATGTTTTAAAAAACTATATTTTAAATGATAATTTTAAGTTTGGAATATCAATAATCAATTTATCAAGCTCAAATTACTCTTATTTTACTATGTAATGAATTATGGTTCATTTATCATCTTACATGTATATTATGCATTGATGTAGTATGATGAACATGGTTATCTAGACTACAATTTTTTATGGATTGAATTTGAATTTGAATTTTATGATGTTTAAAAGTCATTAATATGAAATATGAGTTTATATAGTTGATTTAGTTCAAGAAAAATGGTGATGTGGACTGTAATTATTTTTTCCTTGGATTTGGACATAGCATGGATTTAAATATGATGTGATTTCATATTGTTCAATTATAATAATTGTTTTAGATTTTTTTTTTCTTTTGAATTTGGTCATGTTTTTTAATAGACTTGTCATGTTTTACCACCCTTGTGTTTGACTTGAAAATTCATATTTCTAACCTGAAAGTTAAGAATAAGGTTAAAAATATTAATATGGTGCAAAAATATCAAATTTAAATTATTTCAAAAGTTATAAAAAACATGTGAAAAATAGAAAAACATTATGATCCATTTGAAATTATTTAGAACCTATTAAGTAAAAGGGAAAGTTTCATGATGAATGGAACATATATTTCACATGATAATGCTATCAATGATTGTAATGAATTTATTATTTGAAATGTTTTAAAATATCAAAAATATATTGAATTCAAATTTAGAATATGATAATTTTAATAAATATAAAACTAATACACAAGTAGCTGAAATAATCTTACACAAACTTCATCATCACCAATGACATTTGCATATGCCATGTCAGTGTCATTATTTACATCCTTTCTATATGTTGTTGTATTACAAATATATCTTCTCTAATTTAGATAACTTCATGTTGCCAAAGATCTTTCATAAGAAAACATATCCACATCATAATGTGAAACATACAATTTCAAATAGGTTTATAAGTTTTAATCTAATTTGTTTCAATGTTTTGAATTAATGAAAAAGAATACACTAAATACTCTTTCATCATCAACTAAGCCCAATTTTTTTTTTAAAAAATATCATATAATTAAAAATATTCATTAAGACGTGCCTGTAGGATACTGGTAGGATAATTTTTTTTTTTCATAACCTTGTAATTGCCCCATTTTCTATTGGTTCACATAGAAGGTTATATTATTCAAAAATTATAATTTCAAAATGAGTTGACTAAGATGTTAGTAAATATTTACTAAAAATAATTTTTAGTTTATCTCAATTAACCTCTACAAAATTACCAAATTTATTAATGAAACCACAAACTAACAAGAACAAGAAATTTACCAATAGGCCGAGATCTTGAATCAATTCTCAAATTTTTTTCCTATTGATTACTTAAAATAATTACAAACCCAAACCATGCATAAATAAGACTCAACTCAAAAATTAGAGTTTACATGTAAAATTTAAAAAAAAATTAAAATCTAAAACATAATGCATAATTTTTAAAACTCCCAAAATATCCTAAACACTATAATTAGACTATAGAACAAAATTAAACTAAAATTTTTATCTAGTTCTAAAAATATAAAAAACTTGACAAAATTATTAAATCATAATTTTGGACCCTCAAATGATCATGTATGACCTCTTAAAAATATCAAAAACATTCATAGGTAGATATAGCTCCCTAAAAAAAGAAACATACTTTTTGATACGGTCATTTTGGCATGTGAAAGAGCTCAAATGGAGATATGGGTCAAAAGTTATGGCCTCTAGAACGTTTCCCTATTTTTGCTACATCATTCTCCTCTGATTGAAGATAATTTAGATCCCATTCTATAATCTAAGTGTTGTCTTCTTTCTGCAATCCTTTCCATTGCACCAAATACCTGTTATAATTCCCTTGCCTTGTGCTCACTATCTTCATATCAAAAACCTACACTATTTTTTCTTTCTTCTTCTTTCAAACTTGATGCTCCAAATGTACCTCTTTATCTTTGTCATCTTCACCTTCCTCTCCATGGAATTCATATAAATATAAAAAATAAAATAATGAAGACATATCAAATGTTTGTGGTAAACTAACCTCATATGCATTATCATTTATTTTGTTCACAATTTTTCATGCTCCAATTTTTTTGTACTTCAACTTGTTGTATGTGACTTTTGGAGATATTTATTTTCTCAAGTAAACTATTACTAACTTTTGTTCTTCAAATACCTTTTATCTTATTCTGACATATGATGCTACTTTATATTTCTCATTAATTTCTTGAAACTTTCTTCTTACTCCTCATAACTACTACATATATTCCGCAAATGCTTATGCATCATCACTTATTCGATATGCAATTAGGAATTATACCAAATATAAAATAACCATAAGATTTCTCCCATAAACAATTTAAAAAGGTGACTTTCCAATTGATCTATTCATTGAATTGTTATATGCAAACTTAGCTTGTGGTAAATCCAAGTCCCACTACTTTGGCTTCTCTCCCACTATGCATCTCAATAAATTTCCCAAGCTCATATTCACAAGTTCTATCTCTCCATCTTTTTTTGGGTGATATGCACTACTTAATTGTACCTTAGTACCCATCTTCCATAAAGTCCTTCAAAAATGACTTAAAATTTTTGTGTCCTTATTTGAAGTAATAGATTTTGGAACACCATATCATCTCATAATATTCATAAAAAATAATTTTTCAACCCTAGTGACATCATTCACTTTCTTACATGCAATGAAATGAAACATTTTAGAAAATCTATCTATAACAACAAAAATTGAATCATTACCTCTCTATGTGTTTGGAAATCCCAACACAAAATCCATACTCAAATTTGTCCATGGTCCTTTTGGAATTGGTAATAGCATGTATAATCTAGTATTTTGTGCATGTCCTTTAGCCACCTGACATATTTTTCATCTTGAAACATACTTTACCACATCTATTTTTATCTTTGGCCAAAAATTCTTTTCCTCTACCAAAACTAGTGTCTTCATCTTACCAAAATGTCCAGCCTAACCACCACTATGTAATTATCTTATTATATTGTCTCGTAGACACCAAACTGGAATGCATAATTATTTACCTTTGAAAAGTTAACCTTCTTATATAATATACTCATCATGAATAGCATCTGTCCCACTTATTAACGGATTTTTCCACTGCTCAACTACCTTTATAAAATATGGATTAGTGTTATATAATTCTTTAATAGCTTCAAATCTAACTACTTCACCCACCATAGTAGTTAATAATGCTACCTTCTTTCTCAATGCATTAACTCCCTGATTCTATTTTTATAATTTATGTTTTAACATAAAATTATGCCCCTACAAGAAAGAAACCCACTTTACATGCCTACTATTCAACTTTTTTTGTGTATTCACATACTTCAAACCCTCATAATATGTAAACAATATAAACTGCTTAGGCACCAAGTAATACCTTCAATTTTTTAATGCTTGTATAATTTCATAAAGTTCAGCATCATAAGTAGAATACTTTGTTCTTACCTCATTCAATTTCTCACTAAAATATGTTATTGGTTTTCCTTCTTGACTCAACATAGCACCAATTCCCAAAAATGAAGCATCATAATCAACCTAAAACACATTGTTAAAATTGGTAATGCTAAACTTGGTCTTTTTGTAATCTTTTTCTTCAAAAATTATAAGCTTTTTATGGCTTCTTTACTCCATGTAAATTCTTTCCCTCATATGCAATCTGTTATTTTTCCCACAATACTATAAATTTTTGGAATAGGCCACTCAACAATTGCCTTGATCTTTTCTTCATTCATTTTCACACCATCTGTTGAAACTAAAAATCCCAAAATACCAAACTATTCTACATAAACCTACACTTCTTTAGATTTGAATACAACTCCTTTCTTAATAAATCTATTACTATTCTTAAATGTTGTAACTGTTCTTCTTTAGTCTTATTGAATATAAAAATATCATCAACATAAACAACCACAAAAATACCAATATATTCTCATATCACTATATTCATCAACCTCATAAATATGCTAGGTGCATTAGATAATCCAAATGGCATCACCATCTAGCCATATAATCCATCCCTAGTCTTGAATGCAGGTTTCAACTCATCTCCTTCATGAATTTAAATCTATTAATAACCACTCCTTTGATCAATCTCAGTAAAATAGTTTTCTCCTATAAGCACATCCATCATATCATCTAAATGAGGTATAGGAAACTTATACTTTATTGTAATTTTATTAATGGATGTACAATCCACACACATTCCCTATCCTCCATATTTATTTAGAGTTAGCAACACTTGTGTTGCACATGGACTAATACTCTCTCTTATCACTTTCTTCCTCACCAATTTAGTAACCTATTTATTTAATGTTGCATATTCTGTTGGACTCATCTTATAAGCTACTTGATTGGATAGAGATGATCCTAAAATAAAATAAATGTGATGTTTAATATCTCTCTTTGATGGTAAACCATATGATAACTCATCAGGCACAACATCTTCGAATTCTTTCAAAACTCTTGATACTTCTGTTGGTATTGCCACTATTTTTGTTTCTTCATTCTTTGCTACTAGTGCATAATAGTAACTTGTTACCTTCATATCTTGGATAACTTCTTTAGTACAGAGCATGCTTTCTATCTTCTCTTCCTCTTTAATGGGTAATAAAACTACCTTTAGACCACGTTTCCAAAAATTGAATGTGTTCTTTAATCTATCATGAACTACTTTCTTGTCAAAGTACAACAGTCTCTACAATAACACATTACATGCATCCATCTAAATAACATCACATCATATTTCATCATTATAAGTTTTTCCTATAGAAAACTTGATTAAGCACCTTTTATCTACTGTAGCCTCATTCCCTTTCTTAAACCATGAAATATGATAAGGTTTAGGATACTTTCACATTGTAGATTTAGTTTCTCTATCATTTATTTAGAAACCATATTTTCACAACCACCATCTATAATTACTTTGCATACCTATACATCCAAACTACATCATGTTCAAAAAATATTTGATGGCATCCATGTATGACCACCTTCTTTATTATACACTTGATCCTTCCTTGCAGTAATCATGGTTCTTCTCATCATGAGATTCTCTCCAATGTCAGCTGGTGTAACTTTAGTATTTTACTCTTCTATTTTAGCCTCAACTGGATTTACTCTTGGACAATCTTCTTACCTCCTTTCTTGATCTTGATAGTTTAGATAATCAAATGCTCTATTCCCTTATTCTCCACAATAATAGACATAATATCTATGATGATTTAGAAACCATCCTCTAACACCTCTATAACATTGTCCTCTCTAAAATCCTCTTCTTGTATGTTGGTTTTAAAACCCTTGCCTATTATCATCTTGCATTTTTGTACCACATGATGATTCACCTTTATTGGCATTAAACCCATCTTTGGTGGTATCAAACCTACCTCATTCAGTTATTGGAGGGATCTAGCTATTTTTATACTAATAGATGTCCTTCTAAAATTCTTTTTATTTTGTTTTTCTTCTACCTTTAAAGCTAATTGATAAGTGTCTTCCATGTTAACTATTCTATACATGCTTAAATCATATTTAATAGAAAATTTCTAACAGTTTACATACATTGTATCCATCTTATCTTATGTTTCACAATGTTCCACTGATATGAAAATCTTGTAAAATTCCTTTGTATGCTCTTGTATACTGTGATCTTTTTGCCTTAAATTTTGAAGTCATTTATATAGGGTTTTTGCATAATCCACATGAAGAAATTTCTCCCTCAACCTATTTTCTATCTTTTTCCATGAATTAGCCTTCTCTTTACCTTTACTCTATCTATCTTTCTATAGGTAATCCCACCAAATCATTACATGACCTTTCAATTTCATGCATGTAAGCTTTACCTTGTTATCTTCTCTCATAATCTTCCACTTGAAGAACTTTTCCATGTTATTCATATAATCTATCAACTCCTTCAATATTAAACTACCTCCATAATCTAGAACATGAACCTTGATTCTTTCATTCCTTCCTTCTAAATCTTGAACCATCCTCTCTTCCAACAATGGTGGATACTCTTGTTGTTCTTCTTCTTATTGAAATTCTTCATCATGATCTGTGTCTTCCTCATCACCACCTTCTATTCTCTATTGATTGGTGATAAACTATGTTAATTATTGAACTTGCCTTTATATCTCTTGTATATTCCAATTCATTTACACCATTCCTCCTCATCCTCTTTCCATTCTTCTCTCCTCTAAAATTCAATCTTGCGTTGACACCAGATAATGAAACTGCAAACTAACAAGAATAAGAAAATTACCAATAGGCCAAGATATTGAACTAATGCTTAGAATTTATTCATATTGATTAGTTGAAATAATTGAAAACCCAAACCATGCTTAAATAAGCCTCAACTCAAAATTTATATTTTACATGCAAAATTAAAAAAAAAAATCGAAATCTTAAAAAAATGCCTGCTTTTAAAAACTCCCAAAATAGCCCAAAAATCTCTCAAAATATCATAAACACTATATATAAACTATGGCAAAAAATTAACTAAAGTTGATGTCCAAGTCTTAAAATATTATTATTATTTAAATAGAAAAACCTTAAAACAGTCATTAAATCACAATTTTAGACCCTTAAATGATCAGATATGGCCTCTAAAAAATATCAAAAACATTCTTCGGTAGGTAAAACTCCCTAAATATAGAAACATACTTTTTGTTACAGTTTTTTTTGACATGTGGAAGAGCTCAAATGGAGCTATGGGTAAGAAAATATGCCTTCCAAAAGGTTTCTCTAGTTTTTCTACATCAATACTTAACAAGATAACCCATGTATTTGTGAAATAAATTGCTAATTAGTTTTTTTAAATTTTTATTGTTGCAAAATATGGGATTCACACCTTAAATACCTCAAAAAATCATCCCATTTAAAATTATCATTAATCTTTGAATATAAGTTTCTTGAAATTATACTTAGTTTCATCTAGGTTTCAGATATATCAGTATATTAGAAATTACATGTTACATGAAGTTCCTAAGATTTAGCTCCCAAAAGATCAAGTATTCTATATAAAGTTTAAATTGTTATTTCCTTGACATTAATGATGACATAAATATGATAATTTATATTTAATTTCAAATAGATTTCAAGATTCATTAAATCTGTCAAACATTGTCAACTACTGGAAATAGAGCCATGAAACTCTTCACTCAAATTGTATAGTTTATCTAGAGATTCACATACTCATTTTCCTAGGGTATGAAGTCAACAATATAAATAGATCTCTCCAAATTATGTCTCATTAAACAACTTATTTCCCTCAGCATTGGCATAATTATACATAATGTCATCAATGTTCTCAGATCTATTAAATGGTATGAAAATTATTTTTCCTTGTCAAATTCTCTATGATATTTGTACATAGAACCTAATAATGATGAATATTCTTAAAAATTCATCATGTAGGTTCATATATACAAATCCATCTTATATTAACATCTTTCAATAATGTTTTACCATTAATAACTCTTATTGAAAATTTTCGAAACTCAAAAAATATTTTTGGACTCCTTAACATATAAGTATGTAAGTCACAAATGATCTCTTACACTTTTGTGACATTAAAAATTTTACTAACTATTTTTTATATAAGATTCATCCCATGAGACATGTAATGAATTGAAATCATATATGAGGAAACTATTGTTCATAGTCAAACACATAGACTATTTTTATGCCTCTATATAATTTATGTACCATAATCCACTACACACACTAGCATTATAACTATTGGATAGTCATACATCCTAACTTTATAATTCAAATTACATACAATGAATTTGTGGATATTTTTACCATTGTAATTTTTTACCATTTTATGAACTGCTAGTAGATGAGGTTGCCTTAAATAGTCATGAAAAGTGTAAATATGCATACAAGCCTAGGATGTGTTGTTAATTACTATGACTTAATCAATAGATAGTGAGATAAACACTAAATTTTAAACTTTTTATATCAAAAACTCCTTCTCAACCATTGTTAAACATCTTGCCATTTCCCAAGCACTACTATCTAACCAATGTGATTGCGATATATTCAAAAATCAAATATGTTGAAATAAAATCTTATAATCTAAATAATCATAAATATGTCTACCTTATTTTAGAATGTGATATACAATAGAGAACTAAATATTTTTTTCCTTTATATGAGACTGCATAACTTTTCTAAAATTTATTTTTATTATTCCCCCTTTCTCAATAAGATGTTTTTCATGTTTTTTAACATTTTCACACTCGCATGCATACCTTACATGCATTCGTTATTCTACATTTTTCCTCATGTGTGTTCTTATTATCTATCCATCTGGGAATTTCACTCTCAAATATAATTTTATACAATATTTATCAATCATGTCTAACTTTGGTAGCATTATCTATTCCTTTTTTAGTTTATAACTACATACTGTACATCTACATTCTATTGCAGTATCATGAGCATTTTCAGGCTTTACATGTTGAATGAAATGGAAATTTCATTTCTCATTCCACCAAAAATGACCTTCCAATTGTCCATCTACTTTTCTTTATTATCAAATATTTTTGAGTGTAGTTTTTATCTTAACTTTAGCTTTGATAAGAATCAAGAATCTCTTCTACCACTTGAGTGTATTTATCATTGTCGTAAAAACCCAGAGGAGCATTTTGTAGTGGTGGCATGTCATAATAAGAATAATCTTCAAAGGGTGACATGTTATTTGAGTTAGTTATTTCTTATGAGATATCAGTGGGTATTTCTACACATAATTTTTTTTAAATAATATCAAATTCAAGAAAAAATAAAAAATATATTAAGTACCTATATTTTGAGTGTATTTTGGTTGTTTGGTAATTTTTGATTGGCTCTTTAAACTAAGATAATATGCACAATTTTTATATTAATTGGCCTATTCATTTACAATTTCCACAAGATGCCATGATGATCAAGGATGCAACATTTTGATTTTTCAATCCAGGTACAAAGTGGATGATATATTTTGGTTTCCTCATTTGTTTGTAGTACTATTATACTTTTGAATTTGGATGTTTAGTTATAGAGTAGATGTTAACATTTTATACTACCATTAGACAATGTCATTTAGTAATACCATTTATCACTATTGTTTGGTACTACCATTTAGTGGTACAATTTAGTACTGTCATTTAGTGCTACCATTCATTTCCTTTGTAAAAAGACTGAATGCCACTATTTAATATTTTTGTTAGTGCTATATTTTAAATGTTATCATTCGGTGATATAAATTAGATGATCCTATTTGATGTTTTCATTCAACTATGTTCCCTTAGTTGCACTTATACTGTGGGTTGGGTAAGTGCATTATTGGTTCCCAATTGTACACCTCTTTTTCTCAACTTTATACACTTGAATAAAATGAAAAACAAAGATGAGAAATCTACTAGAATATCATTGTGGCCAAATCAAGAAAATGAATGAGAGGTACCTACAAAGGATACAATTAGCTCCCTGCTACTTCTAGCTCTCCTTGAACAAAGGTGATAGGACCTAAAGGATAACTTGCTCATATGGAGGGATTTTACACTTCAATATCCATCACGATTCTTGGAATGAGGGGGAAATATAACTAAAACATAACCAAATTTTCAAACTTCACCTATGAAGGGTTGTCACACAAAATGCATAAATTCTTTATGTCATACACAAGCTACTAAAGACACATGAATGGATGACTACAATCTTCATTTTTATAAACTATTCAACAACAGGGAGAAAATGGAAAATAGTGACATGAGGATTTCAAGCAAAAACTGTAAACACATTTCATATATACAATATATTATATGCTTTAAAGGTAGATAACACTTATGTTTTCTAAAGGGTGTGTTAAATGTAGGGTAGGATAGGGAAGGACAATTTGTTAGTTATTGAAAAGGAGGGTGGTGTGCTAGTGGTTTTCAAACAATAGGGATTATTTTAACATAAATGGCATTACCTATTACAAAGATGTAGAAAAACTAAAATGCAAGCCAAGGAAACCACAAAGAGGAATTTGCATCCATTAGTGATAATATAATGAAAATGCTCAAATGATCCCTAAAACCCCAAGACATACATAGAAACTAGAGTCTCAAAGACCTTTTCCTACTATATCTATGAACCCAGGATGCCCTAATGATGTGTTCAAATTAAAAAATAATAATTTTTTGTGAAAAAAGGTGTTTATAATATAGATTTATGCCTAAGATGATTACCATTAGTGAACATAAAGCTAGATATCCAATCAGCATAGCATGCAAAATATCTCATTGCATTTCATTAACATAGCACAATAAAGATGCACATGTATTTTCCATTAACTTGAAAGAGAATCTTAATTACATCACTATTTCAAAATTCTACCATGGAGACAAACATTATGGATTTGATCCATGTTAGATAGGGGAGACACATAAAGGTTCTCTCAAATTTTTTTAATGGTTGTACAAGATGTAACCACCTTAGCAAAAGAGGTAAAACACACATACAATAGTGATCCACAAATTTAGATGAGCCGATACTTAGAGAAGAACAAAGATCAACAAAAACCAAAAACATTTGAATAGAAGACAAGCGTTCTATTTATACATTTTTCAAACTTTCAAATATGGGAATAAGAGTTTCAAATTGAAAAGATGCAAAACACCTAGTAAAGTTATACCAAAATGATCCTAGCTAGAAAAAGCTCTTTGTCACACATGGAATCTTCATGTCTTCACAAAGAAAAAGATCCTTCTAACTGCCTCTCCAATAAATGATGGATATTTTCAAAACACTTGTTGATTTCTTGGCTAGAAATGTCATTTCACATGAGTTAGAAATATAATCCTTATGGTGGAAGGCCGAATAAACTATTATCTTTTGTGTAACCACCTAGAGATGCCTTTTGACCACTCATTAGCGCATTTAAAACTCTTGGGTAGTTGGAATGATTTCTTGGGGATATTTTGGATCTATGGCTACTTGAGTAATCTTTCTCTGGATTTGCCCACCTAGATCTTGAAAATATGTAATTTCTCTCCCATGGAGGAGCTTGGGAAAATAGAGTAGATGAAAATAGAATAACTTAGGTTTATTTCACCTTTTTATTTTTTAGCTCCATAATTTCATTTTCACCTTTTGCAATTTGCACTTTAACCCTTTCACAAATTTTCCCTTTTACACTTTTCAATCTTTAAATTTGCTTTTTGAAAAAAATTATTCCTTGCAATTTCCTCCATATTTTTGCTTTTTAATGGAAAAATGTATTATTTTCTATTTTCACCTTATAGTGGAATCCTGGTCCTTTTATACAAATTTGCACCAAGTGCAATTCATACCAATTGTAAATTTGCACCAAGTGTAATTTGCATCAAATGCAAATTTGCACCAAGTATAATTTACACCAAATGTAAATTTACACCAAGTGCAATTTGGATGGTGCTTTTCCCACACACATCTCCTTTTGTAGTCAGCATAATCTTCCAACTATACCAAAATGTTGGTGTAAAATTCAATTCAACCTCCTAGTTCTGCCAAACTTTTCTTTGTCTTTTCAAGCATTTTTTCAAGGTCCATTTTAGGCACCCTAATATTTTTACATCGTGCAATTTAAGAATTTGCATTTTGCACAGTGATTTTTCCACTAAACTTTCTGAGGGAGTTTGGGGTCTCTTTTGTACCTTTTTATAAACTTCCAAATTTTGGATTTTTTAAGTTTTACCAAATTTTATTTCTAGCAAAGCACCCTATATGTGATTTTTATAGAAGCCCAACCTTTTTGAAATGTGGCTAGCCAACATAAACTACAACTATTAACAATCCTCCATTTTAAATAAGTAGGATCAAAACAATCTTGAACCCCATTTACCTTGGAATTTTGGTACAAAATTTAATGGAAACCGTTAGTCTTCACTATTTCCATTATCTTGTATTTCATCTCTCATGTAGGCTTTCTAAGCAAAGTACCCTATAGAGGAAAAAATTTAGAAGTCAAATTTTTCTCCATTGTAACAAGTTTTGGCACAACATTTCACTGTTGAAAAACCTTGATTTGAATCTCCATACACATTTTCTGGCTTTCCTCTATTTGGCTTGGCATCAATCTCTTACAACTCTTCAATATACCTTCTAATTGTTTTCCATGTTCTCTTTCCTATAATCTTATCTCCAAGAAAAACATCATTATTTGACATCACAAACTCTCTTTTTATAATTGTACCTATAATAAATGTGGAGGAAGATTTGTTGCCAAGAGGTCTTGTGCCCACTTTCTTTTCATCATTACCATCAACTACCGTTTTACTCTTGGTTGGCTAGAATTGAGCAAAATCAATTGGGAAGTTTTGAGATGGATTATTTTCACATCGAGATTTCATATATTATTGTCTAATTATCTTATTATTATAATTTTTTGGTGTTATTGAAATGTGGTTCTTAAGCCATTTCTGATCTTTAACAAAGTTATCTCTTCCATCACTAAATTATTTGTCATATCAAGCAAATAAGAGCATCCCCTAGGATTTAAAAACCAAAATTTTTGAAAATCTAGAGAAAAAATGTAATGAGAACATAGTGATAAATATGGATTCACACGGCATCTTCCATATGAACATCTAGAACCTCTTCCTTTGCAAACAACCAAGCTGCACAAGATTCAAAGGCACGCTTCTCAATTTTTAATGTTGTGAATCTTTCCTTGAAACCCATACGCATTTCACATTTTCCTACTCATATCTCTTGGTCTTTTTATTTGTAAGATGTGGAATTTGGGCAGTATATTGCACCTATACACCATTTATTGGTCCGAAGTGCATGTTGATCTCCCATCTTCATGAAACATACCTTTATGCCTTATTCTATGGACCCTGCGAATGATGAAACACCTTGTACTTTGCATGTTGGTTGGTAAATAATGCATCTTTTCCTCCACCCTCTTCTAAACCATTACAATAGGATTTATAGTGCCAAGTTTAAGTGATTTTCCTTTCTTGAAAACCCAATGCAACTTGACCCCCTCCTTTTCACCATTTTGTAATTGCTTTGGTTGTAGGATTCATCATAATTTATTTCATGTGCACATCAACATATAAACCTCTAATGGAGCCTACATGGCCCAAATGTGATTGTCAAATTTCTTTTGCCCAGTTGGTCCTCTAGCAGAACTTTTATGACTCCTTTACACTTTGGTAGATCTAAAACTATGGTTAATGGGAGAAAGTTCTACCAACTACCTTGCAACCATGTATTTAAAATATTTTGAAAGTTGAAATTCAATTCATTTTTAATTTATTTACCTCTCCTCCACATATGCATAAGTAAGATAGCATGGGGATCTCAAACCACATGTCACCTTAGTGAAAGTCAAAAGTGTAGGTACACATTGTACATTGCACCTAGTTTTCATGTAAAGTGAAAATACAATTTGACCTTCTACTACCTTTCTACCATCCTCTATGGAATTTGATATTCCACTTGAAATCACTAGTGTGGATTCAACCTATTTGACAATTGACATTCACCATGCATCTTCTTATATTTTATACAAACACTCACACCTCTGACATTCATTCCATAAAGGTGTACTTGGGGCACAACTAAATGTCTATGTTGGATTTTATAATTTGACGTGTGAATTTTAATATGGCATGGATGTAGATACACGATGAATTTTGGAGAACCAATATGCACAAAGATGGGGAATAAAAAGTGGCCTACCTATGGACATGATTAATCTAAAATTTTAGAAATGTGAACCTCTATAGATAATTTGAGATATCTACACTAAAATTTTCAAAATCATGTAAAAAAGGAAATGTATAATTTCAAGTCTAGTTTCCAAAACACTATTTAAAAAAAATGGTTAAGCATAACTATGTCAAACATCTAAAATTTCAAGAGGAACTCCATTTTTCAAGAAACATAGTAGATCAATGGCCATGACCTGCAATAGTTTTTTAGTAGCATTTAATATTATTTGAAGCCATTTAGGGAAAATTTATATAAAATCTTGTCACACGTCACCTATTTTTTTTAGTTTTTCAATGCATACTTTTTTATGAATGTCTATATAATTAAATGTACTACATCAACATATAATCTATTTTTCTCTTAGATCAATGAAACACAAATTACATGAACATGTATAGACATGTATGTTTGTATCATGTAGTGGCCTAAAAGGCATAATTAGAAATAAATATAGTTTTAAACCTTAAATTAGTCCAAAAAATATAAGATTAATATTTTTTGAAAGAGGAGAGTATGATCATCATGATGGTATCAACTTTTTAAATTTTTGTGTTTAAATTCTTAGTGGATTTGGCAATTAAAGTTCAAATTTGTTTTTTATTTCCATACCTTTCAGTAATCAGCTATACATTGATAGTCCAAGCCTTTTATTTATGAATCCAAGCCATTACCAAGCCACAAGGTATAAGAATTGAAATTGAATTCAAATACCATGATCAAGTTAATAAAGTGATTGCATTATTAACTATTTTATTAACACGATCACATTATTATATAACATGATCATGTTATATATTCTAGACATCCTAAAACTTGAATAGAAACCATTAGGCCTAGTAGTCTTAAGATTGTTCCCTAGTATGACATATGATTTCAAATCCCTAATTGACATTATATTGAAGGAATTCCTTTTATAGGGACCAATTACACTTAATTGTAAACATTATACTAAAGAAAATACTTGATTGGTTAAATATGATGTGCAATTAGGGAAAAATATTAATCATGGATGAATTAGATGGACACAATTCATTGCATGGGGTGAAAATTGCCTCAATTGATATTCTACATGGAAACAATTAATTACATAGAACATAGTTATCCTCAATTATGTATAATATTGAATAAAATATCAATAGATTTAACATAGTGTAATTAAAGACCCAAATGACATTAGATGGATGTAACTCTTTACTTGGGGATTGAGTGTTGAAAATTGCATATCATATTGAATATAAATAATCAATTGGTTCAATGTAGTATGTAATTAGGGTTAATAGAACCCAACTAGAACATTATATGGAAAAAATTAATTTCATGGGGCTTAGTTGGCCACAATTATGTATGTAAGATACATTACCAAATGCATAATTATCTCAATATAGTTTAGAATCGGGGCCAATGATGTTGTAATTAACATCAAATGTATTCAGTTACTTGCATGAGCCTTGGTTGGCCATAATTGCATATTCAATTGAACTAAATACCTGGGTGATTCAATTTTTTATTTATTTATGACCAATAGAGCCCCTTGTTGATAGTAGAAGGATGAAATTTCTCACACAATGCTCAAGTTTGGACTAAATTTCATAGATCATATTGAACCATTTTAGTTTTTTAGTTGAATTTTATGCATAATCAAAATCTTGATTATTATTAAAGATGAATCTATAATTCCTTATAGAGGGTTCAATTGTTCATGATTTCATATTATATTCATGATAACACTCAATTATTTGAATAAGGTGTGTAATTAGGACCATAATTAAAATTATCTTGACATAATTCATTGGGAAAGCTTCGATTGGCCCTAATTATGTATCATCTAGAACTAAATACATGATTGGTTCAATATGGTATGAAATCAAGGCCAAGTAAGCCCTAATTTTAATTATCTATATATGTAATTCCTTCCAGATGGCTCCTTTGGACCGAATTACATATCAAATTGAAAAAATCTATATTTTTTTAATATGGTGAGCACTTAGATCCCCAATTTATATCATATGAATAAAATATCCTACATTGAGGCTCAATAGGCACTTGGGATCCATTTAAACCCAATTATAATCCTCTATATATAACAATAAATAGGTTCAAAGGGATGAACTTAGTTAAAATTACATCAGTCATTACCATAATTCACTTTGTCGGCTCAACTATGATGATGTCAGGGATAATTGATCCTAAAATCGCATTCTTTACTCATAGATCTATGTTTAATGAGCTCAAATTTTCTCTAATCACCATCATTATTATACCTTATATACCTTAAAACCTATACCATAAGCCCTAATCCCTAAACACTATTTAATATAATATAAACTCTTTAAACCTTAAACCAGTCATTTTAGCCCAAATTGACATCACTTAGAGAAATAATCAAGTTCACAGGGCCCAATTTGGCCTAAATCACTCAATTTGAACATGTGACATGGCATCTATTATATAATATTAACCCAAAAACACATTTTATATTTGAAAATGGCTACAATTAATTCAAATTTTCCTCTATTATCTTTGTGATTAGTCGTGTGTACCCTGAACCATGTATATACATTAAAACCTATAATGGTTTTAAACCATAAACCCTAAACACTATACCGTAAACTGAAAACCATTAACTTTTTAGGTATTTATCAACTTCAATTTAGTCCTAATTAACTTCCTTTTTGGCAAATATCATGTTTGAACACATGGCAAATCTAGTGATTAGACACTAATATACAAGTCCTTAGACATCAACCCTATGCCCTAATCCCTAATGATCCCTAAAGCATTTCAATTATAAGACATATGCCCTAATGTCCATTATGTATCAAAAATAAAAATACATGACTTTTGATATAATTGATTCTATCATGTGATGTCATTTAATGTATGCCTTTTTTAAACCTATGGCTAAAGTCTTTGGAGTAACAATCTAGTTATGTGAATATGTTTAGTAAATTGGGGCTATTTCAATCCCCTTTAACCTAATTAACCAAAGAGGAAGAGAGGTAGTTGATTATTTTCACTGAGGAGACATTTGAGGCCAATTTCAGGGTCTTCAATAAGAAGATATGATTTAAGGAAAAATCAAAAGATCGATTATCTATCATGAATTGATCTAATTAGTTAATTCATATAAATTTGTATGTGATCTAGAATAGTTTGAGCCCTTAAATCAAATTTATGGCTCAATAAATTGTATAACATGCACATTGCATAATTGACCTTACTTTTATAAAAATGCAAACATGAAGTTAATCAAGTCATAATTAGGTGTCACAAGCAACTCAAATATTGTTCAATTGCCTTTGTGATTGGACCCTATATCCAATATCTTAAACTATAAATTACCTTGTACCATTTAAATTTAACTCCAAACCCTATACCATTTACATTAAACCCTTATCCATAAGCCCTAAACCCCAAAACCTTTAAATTATAGACCCTAAACTCTAAACAAATAAATTTAGCCCCAATTAACATCTTTTATATATATATAGTAAGAATTAGGTTCACAGGGATGACCATTGTTAAAATTACATCCCTCATTACAATAATTGACTTTGTTAGCTCAATCTATGATGATTTGGGGGATAATTGATCCCAAATTCAAATTTTTTTATCATAGATATAGGTTTAAGGCTCCAAAATTTACCCTAATTGCCTAAAAGATTGTATAAATATACCCTAAAACCTATGTACCCTAAGCCCTAATCCTTAAAATTCTCAATCCATAACTCTAAAGCATAAGTATAAACTCTTTGAACCTTGAACCAATCATTTTAGCCCAAATTATCTTCATTTGTAGACTAAGAATTAAGTTCATAGGGCTCAATTTAGACTAAATCACATGATTTATTTCCACATTTGAAGAATTCACTCAATCTACATGATGACATCCATGGTATAATGGCAACACAAAATCATATTTTATTATTAATGACCTATTATTATGTTTTGAGGCTCAAATGTGCTCAGTGTTTCTTTCTACAAATATTATGAAAGGTCCCTATAGTCATTCACCATTACTTTAGACCTTAATTATAATCATTAATTCCTTAAACATAAATTGTAATCCCTAATCCTTAATCCCTAATCTTTAATCCCTAATCCCTAATCCATAAACCCTATGCATTTATTTTACTTAATCCCTAATCCTCAATACCTTATCTACATTAACTATAACATGATCACATTACTTAGTAACATGATCACATTATTGTTAACATAGGAAACACTTTCTCATCATTACCAATTGCCAACCCCATAGCCTGTATGGAAAATAATGTGATCATGTTATTATCAATATTCAATTTCTAATGGGTTGGGTTTTTTATTACCTTATGGAAAACACAACATGATCATGTTATTTATTAATGTGATTTCCCTGTTATTGTTATCAGCTCCCTAATGGGTTGGGTGTGTTAGGACATCATGTAAATCATAACACAATCATGATATTTAGTAATGTGATCGCACTATATAATGTGATCATATGATTATTATTTTAGGGATAAGGTCACTTAAAAATGACTGTTTTTATCCCAAATCTAGAGTTTTATAACCACAAACATTCTCTATGTACTTCTATGAGATCTACATACTTGTGTACTTGACCCCACCTTTAAAAAGTTGTTAATTATCCATTTTGACTGGTTGTATATCACATTCAAAGATGAATATAAAGTTGTTGAAGAAAAAAATGTGAGAGGAATTAGAATATTTGAAATAGAAATGCAAGATACTAATATGAAAATATCATGGTAAATAAGGTACAAACCCTAATCTTGATAAACCAAATGCCATAGAAAATGAGCCAATTGATGATAAAGGATTAATCAATGATGAAATTAATTATAATCAATTGAATAATGTTGAAATTGAATATAATGAAATGAATAATAATGAAATTAAAAATAATGTATTAGTTAATGTTGTAAGTTCACATGCAAAAATCTAAGTTTTTGATTGTATTAATGATGAGTCTATATATCATGCTTCACCCCCTATAAATGAAGAAATTTTTATGCAAAAAATTAATGAATAAATTAACCATCAATTTTTTTTTGGAAACATATAATAAAGAAATTAACAATAAATAATTTAATGCCATACCACCTCTAAAAATAGAAGTAATTATAGTTTTAAATAATCCTCTTAAAAAATTCCAACATTACCAACACCTATGATAATTATTTGTAGAAAAGACAAGTACTTAATTTAAGTCAATGAAAATATTTTAAGAAAAATACATAATGAATTTTTTGATCACCATTCAAGACGATTGGCTCAATAAATTTGAGATATTTTCTTTAATAATTTGTAGTATGATAGTAAAAAATGTCAATTATTTGACTCATTGATAAATTTGATTAGGACGAAACCAATAATGTACACATTAAAACTAAGAACATCTATCATGGATGATGAAATTCATGTAATTTTTGAAAATCTACATGATTCATATCATATCGTATGCCCAAAATCATGCACAAAATATTATAATGTTGCTTGGCATATACTTACAACTTGTGCAGTAAGTGACATAATAGTGAAAAATGAATGGTTTTAAAAATAAGATGGACACTTAATATAAATAGAAAAATAATAGAGAAAGTAATTGAAAAATGTGAAAAAATTAATGAGCCTAATACCAATGAGCTATGAGAATTCTCTAGTAGACTTCCAAGAAATGGCAAGGATCTATTTGATACTATAAAAGAGTTATTTTATCAATTTTGGAAAGACAATACAAGATTTTTTCCCAATGAAAGAGATGTGAAAAAAATAACTGGTTCTCATAACTGTGAACCCCATCAAAAAAATTTATTAGATATAACTCAGACACAATTGTACTCTAAATTTTTGGGGAAACATCCACAAATTTATATTTGTCAAAGATATTTTGAGATGGTAAAACGTTTTTATGTTAAAATAAATTACACACGCACACACCACTTGTTGTAGGCAATATGTTGAATCTTGATTGCACTACGATGTTTTTTGCTATATTAATTATACATTTCATACTAACATTTTTTAGGAGTGTGGTATTGAATTACCACCAAAACGATCCAAGGAATTTATTCCAAATAGATTCTACAAAGGACAAAATGGTAAATTACTGTACAACAAATCATGTTTAAATGGAAATTATAGGATTTATAGTGGATTTTCAAGTTAAAAAAAATGTATCCATAAGGAGATTACAAGTGAAATTAGATAGGAATTACTTGGTTTAGTAAAATATAAATTAGTAACTTATCAATTAAAATATGGGAAATAATCTAAAAGGTGTTAGCTTATTATAAAAAGGATACCTACTTCAAAAAATTTGGTCAAATGTAGCAAGAAGATTGTTTATGACTATGCAAGGCACACATATAGGGCTAGATGGTTGGATGAACATTTAAATATATGTAAGGATACATTCCCAATTGATTATATTGTTTCATTAGTTGTTTTTGTAAATAAATACACATTCAAACCCAAAATGATTGTTCAATCATAGTATTACAACTCATCACAAGTTAAAATATTTATGAAAATAACATTTATGTATGCACCTGGTAGTATAGAGAAATAATATTAAATATTAAGGGAATACCATTTCTATATCGGTGATGACAAATCACATTGTTTAAAGTCCATGCAAGGATGTTTTTAACATTTCTACGAATAGTTGAGTCAAAAGAACATTAATTTTAATCAGCATTACATTTGGTCAAACAATTGCACATCATAATTCAAAAATGCATACATGTTTTAAAGGTTGAGTATGATGCATGTTACCGCATGTGTATAGCACATATGGAGTTTCACTAAGGATTGCCATGTAAAATGGGAGCACGACGGTGCTAGAATATGTGTAAAAAGAGGTATTTCAAGGGAGGAGTTGAAATTTGAAGAGGGTGTTCATTTGATAGATGTAAAAACTATGGTTGAACGGTGTAATGAGAACATGTGTCATAGTGCTCAACCAAATTCTACTATTCTTAGAAATTTATAGTTAATAGAAGAAGAATACTTAGAAAATAATGGGTATTTTATGACTCTAATGGGTTCGAGTGACTTCCAATCATTTCATAGCTCAAATGCATGTTTTTGAAATGTTCATATGAGATGCTTCGAATGTTTCTATTTTGCATGTGTGGACTCTGTTAGGAATGAGTGTGAGTTATAAGAGTGGGTGGATGATTGAAGCTTCAAACCTCTAAATCCAATTGACACATATTAGGTTCCAACAACATTATAACTTTTATATATGACATCAGCATGTGACTTTTACAATGTATATGATCTATTGTATCTAGATAAAATATTTTTTCATTACGTACAATTTATTCTCATTATTTATATATATTCATATTGTCACTAAAAATGATTTTTTGTGATGTACAGAGCATGTTTTCACAATTATAATAGATGAGAAAAATGAATAAGGCATTGATTAATAATTGTGTCAGTGTGTATAGAGAGAAAAAATTAACTTCCCTAGTTACAGAAGAAGAAAACATTGATTATCCCATTGGGTCAGTGGTAGTCATTGGAATTTGGTTTCACTGATATCCTATAAAAAATTTAGATCAACGATTTTTTAAAGAGTTTAAAATGCATAGAAAGATACTACACTATTAAAATTTGTTTCTTGCAATGAATATTCAATTACAAAAATATAATTTGAGGCCATCAAAGTGGAAACTATGGAAAGTTCAAGAGTCAAATCATGAAGTTATTGTTAATACTATCAAGGTTAGAGAAGATTCAAGTGGTTTATTAGATTGAAATATAGAGGTATGTTGACTTTTCAAATGTATATGTAATCAATTTTACCAAATGTTTTTATGTTCTAGTTATTTTATATATATATATATATATATATATATATGGTTTTGCATTTCTTACAAATAATTTGTTATAGGTTAGTGGTGCCAGATAGGTATCCACCCTCCCGTGGTTGGCACTATCAACAAAGTATTGTATATTTTTAAACCTAAGAGAATATTAGGTTTGATGTGTGTTTGATCTAGGATTTGATTATATGGATTAATTTTGTATGTGAAGGATCTGATGGTTAATAAAAATGACTTATAGTTTTCATTTTATGCATGTTTAAACACAGGCTAAAAAATGCATTTTTATTATATTGGAAAGGGTGTTATTGAGGGCAAAAGGTGTGGTGGGTTTGTCAATCAGATCTAATGGGAGGTCAAGAACCTAGTTTAAGAGTTCATCCACCCTCTAGATGTGTTATAAATGTCAATTTTCATCCATGGAGAATTGAAAACAGAGTTCTACAACCACAACTTCAACTTTGACAACATTTATTGTCAGTGTTTTTGCTCTCTGGAATAGTAGTGAAAATCAACTTCTATGTGGATTTAAACATCATGGAATAAAAATAACATGTAATTTATCTATCTAGACATGATCAAAGTAATATATTCAAAGATGAAGGTCCCATACATACAAATACTAGTTATAACTCAAGAAGTTGCTTATCCACTAACAAAAAACTTGTATTTTTGGACCTATCACTAGAACATGTCTAATGGATTAATCTATAAGCTTCCACCAAAGTGCTCTAGGGTTTAGTTAAAGGTATTAAGGTGGTATATGAAGGATTTGATGGTTCACAATAATTACTTACATTTTTCATTTTATTCATTTTTGAACTTAGGCGAAAAAATTGCTTATTTCTTGTATTGGGAAGGGTGTTCTTGAGGCTCAAATAGGTTATGGGTTTGCCGATCAGGCATAAAGAGAGGCAAAGAACCTAGTACTAGAGGTTATTAACCCTAAAAATGTTTTTGAAGTGTCACTTTTAAGCCAAAAAGTATCATAACAAAAAATTTCAAAACACAACTTGAACTTTGATAATATTTGTTGTCAATGTGTCTGCTCTTTGAAATTGTATTGAAAATGAACTTTCAAGTGGATTCAAAATTATGGTGGAATAATAACATGTAATCTATCTACCTAGATGTGCTCAATGTGATATATTTATAGGTATAGGCCTTGAAGGTATAAATTCTAGTTGGAGATCGAGAAGATTCTTGTTCACTTATAAAAACATGCATTTTTTGACCCATCATGGCAACTTGTCTAATGGATTAATTATCCGAGCTTCCACATCAGTGATCTAAGCTATGATTAGATGGATTAAGGTGGTATGTGAGGCATTTGATAATTAATGTAAATGAATTATATTTTTTTTATATGCATGTTTGAACTTAGACTAAAAAAATTCATTTTTCTTGTACCATGAAAGGTGTTCTTTAGGCCAGAATCAGTGGTGGGTTTATTGATTAGGCCTGATTAGAGGCTAATAACCTAGTCATAGATATTATCCACCCCCTTGGACATGTTATAAGTGTCATTTTTCACCAATGAATCATCGAAACTAGATTTATACAATCATAACATGAACTCTCACAACATTTATTATCAGTGTTTCTGCTCTCCAGAATGGTAAATAAAATTTTATTTCAAGTGGATTCAAACTTATAGGAAAAATAATAACATGTAATTTGTCTATATCAATGTTATAAAATTGATATATTTATAGGTAAAGGTCCTAGAGGTAGAAATGCTAGTTGGAGCTCAAGAAGTTGCTTGTTCACAGATAAAAACTTGTATTTATAGCCCTATCACTACAACTTGTCTAAAAGAATGATCTCTAAGCTTCCACCTAAGTTATCTTGGGTGTGATTCAATGGATTAATTTGGTACATGAAGGATTTAATGGTTCATGGAAATTAATTTCATTTTTCATTCTATACATGTTTGAAATAGGGATACAAATCTGCATTTTTCTTGTGTGGGGAAGGGTGTTCTTGAGGCCAAAATGGGTGGTGGGTTTGTCGATCAGACCTAACAAGAGGATAAGAACATAGTACTAGATGTTATCCACAATATAAGATGTGTTGGGGGTGTTATTTCTCACCCATGAAGTATCATAACCATAGTTATGCAACCATAACTTTAACTTTGACAACTTTGACAACTTAAACTAGAGACCTAGAAAATTAATGAGTAATTGATCTATTGACCTATTGAAAACTTTGAAAACTATGATAGGTTTAAAAAATTTGAAATTTTTTAAAAATTTGATTGTTTTGACATCCTTGAAACTTAGTGATTAATTGATCTATTAACCTATTGACCTATCGACAACTTTGATATGTTTGATAACTTTGAAAATTTTAACAACTTTGACAATTTGTAAAAGTTTTAAATTTTTTAACCTATTAACCTATTATGTGGCATTGAGTAATTAACCTATCATATTATTATCCTATTGACCTATACATTAAATAAACCCTTCCTATACCCTATTTTGGGTTAACAGTCAGTTTTGGTTCTGTAACCTCACATTCCATTAAAGGTATATGGTAAAAAATATGAGTATTAAATCTTTCCTTATATATTATGGAAGGTGGTGATAATATTAGTTTTATTTATAGATACATTTGATGTTAAAAAAACCTAGAGACCCTGCATACCCCTATTTCTAATGTAGAAAATACAATGTCTAATGACTAGGAATTTTTTTTATAAAAATGACGTGAGGGTTGTGAGAAATTTCTCATTGAAGGAAAAATTTGTAATACTAATATACATACCCAATCCAAAAAATTAGATCATATTTAATGTACTATTTATACATTATATGTAATTATTTTTAGTCTTAGGATATACAATTGCTACAAACCTTAACTTTTAGGGTTTGGACCATAGGAAGATATTCAACTATTAAAAATTCATGAAATTTTTTTATATAGTGTGTCTTAGGGTATATTAAGTTAATAAGGTTATTTCATACTTTTACCTAGTATATTTCATACTGTATTATCCTATAATCCTAGTCAACTAGCTTAAGAGACCTAGTGAGAAAGAGGTTAAAGAAAAAAGTTAAATTTAGGTGAAGAGTTGAGGACCAAAATTGATTTAAAGGTAGGACTGGAAAAAATGGTGGGCAAATATATATATTTTTTGTCAACGTGTGTCCATAATTGTCAAACCTATGAGCTTTATGCATTTTGAGGGCTAATTGGAATGTGAAGTAAGCCTAGAGATACAAGACTTTGTAAAGGGACCTAACCTGAGATTTTATTTGAGGTAATGAAATGGAAAAGCATTGTAAATAATATAATTAGTTTTCCTTTAAGAGTATGTTTATGAAACAAAACATGAGTTTTCCCCTAAAATGGGGCTAAAAGCCAAGACAAAGGCTAAAAAAAAAATCATAGAAAAGATAAAAGAGAGGGGTTCAACAGATGGAATTGTGTTGTATGAGTGGGAGAAGGAGTCTTAAGGTAGAATATAAATGAATAAACAATTTTAGATAAAAAGACCTTTGATCAAGATCTTGAACAATTGCAAGTTATTGAGAAATCTCTACATCAAAAGCACATACAAGAAGTAGGTAGAAAGAGAAGAAGGCCATTAAACCTAAGTAATAAGAGTGTAATTAGTAATTTACACTACACACAATAAAATTTACAAACTAGAATTTAAAAAAATATGTACCTTATCCAAGATTTAGAGAATTAAAAATAATATTTTTTTAATCCTCATTTGTTCATGCATACAACATTAAATATGAGAATTGATATAGATAATAATTTAGAAGATCAAAATAACACTATAAAATAACATAGAATGAATTAAAAACTAAATATAAATTATTTAGATTAAGCCATGATAGGCATACAATATAGGAATATACATGTCCAATGTCAATAATACATAAATTGAGTCGTGATAGCCATAGAAAAAATTACATCTACCAACATAGTATCTAATGTTGGATGAATGTCAGATGTGAATATACAATGCTAAGAATGCATCAATTTCCACATAGTAAAAAAAAATTACATCTCATGTGTGTAAGACATTGTACTCATCAAATAGCCTCCCTCTCTTTGCCTTCCTCAAGAAGACTCTCCCTAGGATGCCATACTAGTAGACAGAGACCCCTGTAATGCCTTAGATTTCTCCAAGGTCTAACTATGGGTACTACACTCATAGCTAGCTTAGAATTGAGCATATTCAAATAAAACAATTATTACAAAATTAACATAAAATATATGATAAAAAATAGTTAATAAATTAATTTTAAACTAAAATAAAAAATCATTTAAACATGTACACTTACTACAAGCTTGCATTCCTGCTTAATCTATTTTTCATGATCAATCAAGTCAATGCTAGGCTCAACTATATGAGTAGGTGTCTCAGATAGAAGAGGAACATGATAAGTTGCCCCAATCACCATCTGATAGGGACTATTAGCTCTCATAGGACAACCTTGCATACATAATACATAAACATAAGTTATATTTTCCTTAAGTATGCATGTACTAAAATTAATAAAACAAGGCTATTTTAACATTTCAAAATTACAAAAACAAATATGTACCTCTATTGGCACCTATGATAATGACATTATAGAAATAATGCATATGTCTATCTCAATTCGTAGAGAGGGAGGAGTGTCAGTACCAACCATCAATTATTTATGTAAACAAGGTACAACACTTAGTTTTATATAGATTACATCAAATCTTATATATGGAAACAAAAACAATCAATAGAATCACTTGTACATATAAAATGTTTGTTTATATAAGCACATGAATGCAATGACACATTATAGAAAAGAATAAGACAAGCATGCACATGAAAATACACTTAGATATAAAATTATTAGACATATTTTGAAGTGTCAGAGTAGTAGCCTTATACTGAAACCAAAGCTAGAAGATTAAAATTATGAAGGGAATATTTAATATACTAGTTTCTTTTTTTAAAATTGATAATTATAATTATACTTAGGTCAAGATCTTTAATTTATGTTATATTAAATGTTTGATTATATTGGTTGTTGATTTATTAATTATCTAAAAATAGGGGTTTGATTTAATTTTAAACCCTCATAAATAACTCCTTTTGGATGAATTTTCAAGATTAACTTAGAGTATTTAAGGATATTTAGATTAATAGGCCTACATTTGAATGAGTAGAGTGATGAATTATGATTCGCTTCTTAGGATTATAGAGAAATTAATGACTAATGATTTGGCCACACTATATATAATAAGGATACTCTAGATTGTATAGGTGGGGATTATCTTTCCATTGAGTAGATTTTTTTTGTAAGTGACCTAGATTCACCAACTAGGATGTGTCATGTAAAGCAGTTTAAAGTTGTCATTAAGATACTAGGCTTGTCAGCTAAAGGTAGGGTTTTGGCTTTGATAGATTATTAAGATAGAGGTAAGGTTTTTAATTGGATGTAATACTTTAGTGTATTAGAACATGACCTATACACTCATCATGGGCTAGGTGTATGAGCACATGGCCCCTACACTCATCATGGGATAGGTGTACGAGCACATGAACCCTTACCAGTAAGGGTTAGAGATTGGGATAGTGAGGGATATAAGGCATTTATAGTTGGATAGGTATGAAAACATTGAGATACTTTTCATGAGTGGTGTAAACATTTACAATGATATATTTGGTAACTCTACTATATTAGGGTATTTTCGGATAGTTTGTGAATGAGGTGGACATTCTACTACCATCACAGGAAAAATTAGGAGAGTACTAAATGGTGCAGTATATTTAAGAAAACATCCTATTTCTAGGTTACAATTATGGTAGCATGACAACATTAAGTAGAAACACCATCATAATATGTAGATATTTACATGTAGAAACAAACATAGGTTAGAGGGTGAGGAGATGAAGTTTAGTGGGAAATACGGGTGAGCATACAGTTACTAGAGATGAACCAATAAGATAGGTGGAGAATTAAATGATGAGGTCTAATTAAGAATTATACCTAGAATAACATAAAGTTACCAAAATAAAGTATAAGCAAGAGACACAAAATTAGAGAGATCATATCCCACATCACTCATCAACATGTATATGTAAACAACTACAATCATAACAAATGCAAAAAACAAAACATTTATATAAATATTTTTTACCTCTATATATGTAAATGGTTTCATCTTAACTAAGGCATATGCAGTCATGGATGGCCCAGTGGATGGATCTAAATGTGTGAATAATGGCTATGAGAAATTGAATGTTAGAAATCTAAGCTATGATCATGAAGGAACTATCACATCTTGTGACATATTAAAATTACATGTATACTATATTAAATTTATATTTAAATTAATTTTTAGATTATAATTTAGACTTGAAAATATAAATTAAATTTAACATGACATTTATATAAAATATATCTACATTTGTGTAGTGACTAATGATTTCATGCCAAATATGCATACTAAAAACTCATCAATCATAGGAATATGATCTAAGGCATCTATATCATCGACACCATCATCATCATAAGGTCCCATGGACATAACTCCACATGAACTACAACGGTGGGGTTAAGGTCGGGTAGCTTGTGGTGTATCTATAGCATCACTATATGAAAACCTACTCATATGTTGAATGAGTGCATTAGTGACTGAGATAAGAACATGGAGAGTGGATATCTCCATGACCTAATTAACCATAGAAGGGATCTTAGGCTCAAGATTCATTTTGATAAGAATCTATATAAGATGATTAGGTGCATGACTTGTACCTAGTCGATCCCACACAAAACCTTTTCCTCAACCCTAAATCTCATCAAAATCAAAATAATTGGAAATATGGTTGAGGATAAACCCACAATAGAGTTTATTTTAAAAATGTAGTGGGACCTCATGGTTGTTACATGATGGATAGTCAAATATCATCCACCATCGATCCCAAAAATTGGCTTTGATTAAGTTATGCATATGGAAATGGATAGGAAAAAATTTAGCCATTATGAGAAATGGGGCATTTGTGGTTGGGTCCATGGTAGGGCACAAATATTGGCTTTTGAAATTTCTAAATTCTTAACCTAAAGGGATAAAAATTTTTAAGCATAATAAGCCATACAAGTATCTCTATAGGAGGTCCATCAGTCAATTTAACTCATTATTGAGTTAATTTGACCTAATAAGGTCCTAAAGGAATCAGCTAGCTAGGTACGGTTGGGGTTGGTTGAATTTATATATCTCATTCTATAAATTAGGTGTTTATTTTCAAGTTTTTTTATGATAATATTATCAATAAATAACTCTTGATTACCATCAAGGTTTTATAGAACTATAGGAGGGTTAAATGGATGGATAGGAGGAATCACAAGGTTTTGTGGAGGGCTAGAAGATAGAGAAACCAAAGGGTTTTGTGGAGAGTTGGTAGGGGTAGCCAGATGAGCTATTAGAAAAAAAAATTATAATTAAAAACATGGGTTAAAAATAATGAATATTAAGAAAAAAATAGTTAAAAATAAGACATTTTTATGACTTACCTTTCCTACATAGTGGCATCATTAATCAACAGGCATGTGGGGTGCATTTTAGCACTTCCTGGGACTGGTTTGGAAAAAACATGATTGTAGAGCATGCTACGAGGAGGAAAAATTAATGCAAAATGAATACATTATGTGTTTGGGTTTCCTATTTATTTTTTTTTAACACAAGGAATGTGATTGTCATATTAACATGATCACGTTAGTGTTAATAATGTGATCATATTAATGTTTAATATAACATGATTATGTTATTAACACTAATGCAATCACATTATTAAATAATGTGATCACATTATGGCTCAGTAATCCTGAGCCTAGAATTAAGTAGTACAATCAAATTAATTAAATAATGTGATCATGTTATTAATTAATGCAATCTCACTATAGTAAATTTCCATAGAATTATTGCCCAACTTCATGCACTTACCCAATTCTATCGATCCATTTTGGCTTGCTATCTATTAGGTGTTTTTGTTTTGATTGATATTAGGGGTAATTATTGAGATTATATTTTTATAGTTAGCCATTATAGCCTATGTACTATATATATGTGTTGAATTTAATGGTAAACTAATAATTTATTCGAAATGGTTGGAGAGGTGACCCCTAAATAATTTACATTCCTAAATTTTAGGAAATCAGGATCCATTTACCCACCCTAAAAAATCACCAAAAATAAAATAAAAAAATTGGAATATTCATGGATTAATTCATATTCACTACTAAAATTTACCCTACCTCTCTTCAACTTAACCTCTTTATTACACCTAAGTAATTAGAAATTAAATGTGTAGGGATAATGCATTTAAGAAATAAACAAAATAATAAATATTTTCCACCAACATCCACCCTTAAGTGTAGCTTAGGTGTGCATAAATGAAAAAAATGGGTCCCAAAGACAAGGCCTTATGAGATACACATATACAATGCAAATATTAAAAAAATGGAGTAAAATGAAAAAACATATTGTGAAAAAACTCCCCACCTAAAAAAAAGAGACAAATAAGAGAAGGTAGGACTAGAAAGACCCACTCGTGAGAATTGGGTCCTAGCAAGGAGGACTAATGAGGTACCCAAGTACATATCAATGATCCAAATATCATACAAAATATGAAGGATATGTGCCTCCATAAAGAAGAGAGATAAGGTAAGCACACAATGTCATATGGAGAAGGTTATATTAGGTCCATCTACATTAAGTGTTATCTCTTCCTTTTGGAAGAAATAAACCCCAATTTATCAACCTAATGAATTCCCACTCAAGTGGATGCAGAGAGGAATCATGATTTACATACATGGAAAATGATCAAGAGTATCCCTACTGGTTCTCAAATGTGCCAAAGTCTGATAAGGAATCATAAGCCTAACTATAGAAGATGGAAATAAGGAAGTATTTAATGAAGGGAGAGAAAATGAGGGTTTATAAATAACCTTATTACATCTAGAGAAGAAGAATGGCATGGAACATTCACTAAAGGAATGTCTATTGGTAAAGAAGAGCAAAGATCAACAACTGTCAAAAATGAAGACTAGTCAACAACTGAAGCACTTAGATCTACATGATTATTTTCCATAGTAACATGATTTATTGATACTCTTAATGTGTATACTCTCACTAGAATCAATAAAGACCTTCAAAAATGTATGTTTATGAAGCCTCTATAAGAGCAAAACTCTATATAGGAATAGATCTAACATTCGTAATTAGACATTTAAGGTATGGTAAAATATAATCCTATAATTGGGGCTTAATAGAAGGAAGAACACAATCCACCATAGATGTGTCATCAAAAGAAATAGAAGCAACATTAGAAAGTAAAATAGTCTAAGAAGAGATAATAGGAAAAGGATGAGGAGGTGTGATATAGGTCATAATAGGATCCCCAAAAGACTCTAAAGAGTGCTCTAAGTAGTGAAGGGACACTTTGTTTGGTATATATGTTGGTGTAGATCCCATTAAAGACATACTAGTAAGTGACCATAGACATAGTCATGATAGTTGGACCAGTCATTGTATTGACCTGGGTCAATAGGAGTATGAAGTTATACATATAAGAATGAAATAAAGTCCTGTTTCATGAGAGAATGTTCTATGTACACATGACATGAAGCATAATTGGTCTTCCTAAGTAGGACCACTGGTGTAGAGTCAACTTCCTTCTCTAGACTCTCTCAAGTAGAGTGGAGATGACTAAATGAAGACACAAAGGAAGTGTAATATTGCATAAGATAGTCTATCGTGATGCTATAATATTGTAAGATCATTAATGGGATGCCAAAAATAGTTAAAAATGCATCTAAGTGAGTAATAAGTGCAAATACTAGTACACATAGTGCACACAAAGAATAAATATGTCGGTTATATATGAAAGTGTATCCACATGTGAGCAATTGGTGCAAAAAGTAATGGGTCCCATAGCATAGGAAACCCCCTTGAATATGATACTTTATAGCTTTAGTATGTTGATATTAAAAATAAGATCAATGGAATGAGAATGAAAAATAAATCATTTTTAACAAAAGTAGCACTCATATATAAGTTACCGAGCAAAAGTTATGGCTAATAATATCTCCCATCAGTAATGACCTATTTAATGAATTTGTACTAAAATTTTAAATTCTCAAGTGGAATTAGAGTGATCATAGACTTTTATCCACTTGTTTGAACTGTAACAGAACCACAAACCTCATCAAGACAACTAAAGTCTCCAATAAAACTATGGATCTAGTCAAGATAGTTAAAGTAAAAAACTATGCCCCTATATCCCCCTATAAGATTTGAAATGACAAATACTTCCACTTTAAGGGGTAAATACAAAACTAATTTTTAAAAAAAACCTAATGAACTAAACTATTTCTATTTCAATTTAAATAAAAAATAGATTTCTTGTTAAAGTGCTCATCTAATAAAAAAAGAAAACTATTAGGGAAACTAACTATTTATGTTTTCATCTTTATGACTTTGCAAATGTCCAAAATAACTACCAATTTTCTCACACAAGTCTACAAAAAATAAAATCTTTGGGTGCCAGAATAGGAGGTTTGTATGAGCACCAGATGCCATTGACAAGCATAGAATAGTTAATAACCCCCTTTGTAGGCTATGGAAGAACTCAAAACACCATTTAGCAAATCTAAAACTTCATCAATAGGTAGAACAAATCTATAATAAAAGGAATAGATCTGGAAATCATAGTTTTGAAGCTACCTATGTATTACTGGGCCACATTGGAGGTGAAGAATTATACATATTCACTAAAACAAAATCATAATTAGACCACTTCAGATCATATTAAGCTTGTTTCATGACCAAGGTGTAGACATATAAAAATTGAATAATACATGGAGTTCATGAAATATTTAAAAATAAAGTTCAATCACTAGTTAAAATGAAGCATATGTATGATTTTGTTCGTACTACTTGTGTAGTTTCACTAGTTTTAATAAAATTTAATCTTAGATCAGCTTCTTACATCAAAATGATGCCCTCATAACCTTAAAATTCCTCCAATATAAGATCATTGAAAATTATTTCACCTCATACTTTTGCTGGATTATCAAATTCCAAGTGTGATGTGGAGGTCAAAGTTGCCATTTAGGATCACAATGATTATGTTGGTTGTTTTAGTCAATAATTACTATATCTCAAAACTATGAGGAATTGAAACATAAATATGGTGTGAAGGGAGACAAATTTGAGATATCAATATCAAATAGATCCCCTTTTAGTGCCAACAATGCCATTCTATGCTCCTTCAAACTCACTTGAACAAAGATATATTCCTCTTAATTAATTCAAAAGAATATAAAATAGAAATTAAAGGAATAAATTGATACTTATTACTAGTATATCACACTATGATACCATTTCATAGTAGTCCAATAGATGATATTTTCATATATTGAACACACAAGAATGATGTAACAAATACCTGACTTGTATATAGAAATATGGAAGAGGATGTGCAATAATTAGCTGATGTATTTAACTATCTTGATTAAAAATTATTTGCTATATTACAATAGCCTTGTGAAGAATAATATATAGAATGAGTAGGGTGAGTTAACTAATAGGAGATCTCACCTTGAGACTGATTTCAACTCAATATATAACTCGTAGGATAACTCACAGTTTCACTTAGTTGAATTGTAACTCTAACTGGAACTCAGACTTTCAACCACATAACCTCTTTACTACACCTATGTAAGCTGAAGATAAATGTGTATGTCTAATATATCTAATAAATAAATGGAATAATAAGTATCTTATACCAATATTATTCATAAAAATGATCCAAAATTGATACTATATTCTAATGATTAACACATCCTTGAAATTGAAAAAGATTATTTATTTGAAATAAGGTTTGACATCATGTTTATGGGAAAGGTCATAGTGTGTCTTCTATGCCCTCATTTCCACCAACTATCACCAATTATAATAAATTTTGTGGCCTTCATAAAATTAATATAATGTGGTAAAATGATAGGTGAATTTGTAATTTCTAACTAGACCTTCATATATCTATGTGACCTCTAATAATTAAGTGTTAAAAAATACACATTGGTGAATTGAATAGTTAGTATGGATCTCAAATGAAATAAGTCATGTTTTTACTTTTAACACATTTGTGTATAAAATTAATTATATATTTTTCAAGGACCATTCCATCAATGTGAGGGATACACATTATGACATGTGTCATGATTAAATATACCTTGCAGTCCCAAAAATGTCAATTGTAAGTCATATCTAACAATAAAATTGATTGCATTTTTCAAGAGTCCTCTACCAATATGAATATGCCAACATTGATCTCATTGATATAAAATTTCACCATAATAAATTAGATTTGATAATGTAATGCATTTATGGCTTTCTCTTGGTCATGTATCTTATCTAGTGGCTCTACATTGAATGTAAAAAGGATAATGTAACCACCCTATTTGTGTGGATATAAAATCATTCAATAATCAATGATGTATTATATATTCCATAATATTAAAAAACATTGATACTTAAAATATCGATTCACACATCAAACACTTTATCTAAAAATGTGTATTTCTGATGTTGCCTTGATTGGTATAGACCATCCATGTGTCTCCATCCCATAGTCATGAGTCACCAACTAGATACAACCCACATAGTGTTTCTGTAAAAGTGAATATCAATCTAAAAGGATATTTTTCTAAGTGGTAAAATCATGAATGGGTTCCATTGGTAACCTAAAGTAGATTACAAACCTAGGTCAACATTTCAAAACTATCTACTAATGAATAAATAAAATAAATATTATCTAGGCCATAATGTTTAAGGAAAAACATCTATGTGCACATTTATTAAGATTAAATAAATTCATGGGTCACTAGTTTGAAATAAGAGATATGAAATAGAGGAATAAGGGTGTTTTCACCTAGTCATTACAATTGTTGTAAAAGAAAAGTATGTGAAGGAGGATAAAATTATCATTATGAGGATCAAATAACATCTATAAAAATAGACTTGGGCATATGGGTATAAAGTAGTTTCCTAAATATATAGAGAGGAAACATTATGTTTAATGAAAAATATTTAGCACTAGAAAAATAGTAGGGAAATGCTAGGAAATACAAAACATGAAAATGGTGGAAGAATTTGAGGTACAATAAATGGTGATCATGAGGGGGAATGACAAGCTATTTCATGTGATATCAAACACTATAAAGCCCATACTATACACCACATCAAAATTTTGGGCAATGGTTGAATTTTTATGACTTAAAAACATTGCAAAGGGGTATGTATATTATAATGTGGAAACATCTTTGATTGGTCATTTATCTATTGCTAAGGGTCGATATGGATGTTATGAGAGCTGATTTGATTGTACCAGAATAAACTAGTCTAGATAAACATGACTAAGTGCTTAAACTATTTATTTCATAATAAAAGTTAGAATCTCTAGTAGATGGGAATGGAAACTAATGTTTAAACTATTGAGTATCTAAAAAACTATGAGATGAATAAAATCATAACAATGTCTGTACACAGGAAGAAGCTATTCTATTATTTTCAAATCCTTGAATAAAAACTGAGATATTCCATTACATATATGGGTTCAAAAATATTGTAGGTGAAAGAGATGCTTGTCGATAGGGGTCAAGTAGGGTAAATATGGTATCACATGTATTTGAGACTCATTAATAAAAAAAAAATAATGTTGTCGTCATTGACCCTTCATTGAAATAGACTTCCAATCAAAGATCCTCCCACCTTGCTAGTTATGTACCACTTTCTGATTGATAAAAGTCATGTAAATCCAATAGATTCCTTAAATTCATAAAATATTTTAAATGACTAAACATCAGCTTAGATCCCAATGTGCATAAATGCAATCTATCACAAAATGTAGATGACTCATTTCACATGAAAGTTTAGAATTGGAATGTTGATGATTATTGGCATAGATCATGCATAAGCAACATATGGGAATGATTTTTCATTAACCACATCACACCACGTTTGATTACCTTGGTAGATGGTCAAGAAAATTATTCAAAAAAGGTCAAAGGATTTATAACTTCAATATGGATAGGCTCTTCATTCCTTCTAATTTTTTTAGAGCACTAAAATGGAAACAATTTCTCCCTTACAATCACTAAGACAAAACCTGATCACCCATAGTTGGGTTGACCCCAATAAATTGTGATCTTCAACTAGTCAATATAGATGTCACTTGATTGAAACCAAGGGACTTTTATTTTTGACATAGTGATTGGGAAAAGATGTTATCTCTTTGCATGAAGAATGTAAGCCATTGTACACAAAATTATTGCATGGTGATTCTGGTCTCAATTATATAAATAGTATTTTTATAGACTAAATGTTAGTTATTAAATAAGTATTATATAATATTTGTTATAATATTTTTTTTGCATTGAACATTAATTATGTAATATAGTTGAATAGTATATATTATATAATATATATAAATATCATCTTACATAATGCATATAAATATTATATTATATAATATGTATTCCAACATAGTTTTAAATATAATATATGAGGAATTAACCCGTCATAAAGCACATTGATACAAATAAGTTAAAAAAATAAATTAATGAATAATTTAATGATAAATTAAAAAAATCACAAATTGTTTTACACTGACACCCTGGATTACATGTCACTTGATGGTTTTGTAGAGATATGCCACCTTACACCCTACCATCTCTCAAACTAACACCAAAAGTCTATATATTGGGCATTGTGGCCTAAAATGATTGGTTCTTAGATTGACAACTTATCAATCCAGATCTATTGGCATCAGTCCTCCTCTAAGTGTCCACATGTAATTAGTCCAAGGTTTAAGGGGTCTAACACCTCAAGAAATTCTTTGGGTTGACAATGGGTGATATAGGTTAATTATGGGGAACCCCAAACCCTTTCTTGACTGATAGGTCTAGTAGCCCAGGGTATTTCCATTTGCCACAACTCTTTTAAAATTGGCATGGAGGGAGTCCTTAGGACTTTCTTGAGTAATAAATATATTTATCTACAACTCCTCCAATAGATTTGATACAATTAATAAATGACATAGTAAAATAAATAATCAAATTCAACAAGAAATCGAAACAAAAAAATCAAATAGGATAAGTAATAAAATGATTTAACTAGATAATGAAGATGGATACGTCATTGGCTTATAATTTTAAAAAAAAAACATTAATTTTTTTTAAAATATAGTTGTCAAAATAACATTTATTTTTGTTGATATCTAATATTTCATCATACAGATAGCCATTTTATTTGATAATTTCGAGAAAATTCCAAAAATAAGATTGATTAAAAGACTGTATAAATGTACAAATATCCATGCAATTAAGAAAGCTATTTAATAGCATAGAGAAAACTATTACTCATAATCCATTGCCAATAGTCTTCAAAATGCATTTGTTTTAAATTATTGGATAAAGGAAGACAATTCTAGGCTCTTGATCCCATAACATTGTGACATATGGCTAATAATTCATCATCTCTACAATATTTGATCAAGGGGTCTAATACCCTAGGAAATTCATGTGGCCCACATTGGTTGAATTGAATTGGTTCTGAGACACCCTAGGCCCTACCATGACTGAGAGGTCTATAGCTTGGTGCTCTTCCCATTAGCCATGACTTTGGAAAAATTGGCATGTAGGGATTTGACTAAATTTTTGGATGGCCTCTAATAGGCCTATGATGACTATGATAAGGTTAACAATGCAGATAATGAAGATAATGCTAGTCACCACTTCGGGCATTCTTAGGTTGTTGTATCCTTGGATGTTTTCCCAGTGAAGGATGATTAATACATATTTTTACTCATTGACAAAGAGTGCAATCATTTTCATCTTTTTTATAATATATTTTGTGATATACTTTGAATTTGATCTTCTCCCCTATTGACTATGACTCTTACTACTCCTACTGCACTTCAACTCGCTCTTCCAAGATATATATATATATATGTTACCATGTTACTCATGAACCTAAATTCTCTCTATCTAAAATTATAATATTTCTCTCTTACTTCACCAGACTATGAATGCTTTATATGATAACCCCTATTTATATTTATATCATGACAATGGGATCAACCACCTCTTGTAAGACTTGTATATTTTACCAAATTACTCATGAACCTGGACTCTCTCTATCTAAAATTATAATATTTCTCTCTTTCTTCACAATATTTTTAATGCTTTATATGATAACCCCTATCTCTATTTATAACATAAGAATGGGATCAACCCTAGTCTCTATGCCTATTACTAGTGGGAGATTAGACGATGTTTCTATACCTATCTTAAGAAGAAGATTCAACCTTTTCTCTATACCAATCACAAGAAGGAGATTGGCCCCTATCTCTAAACCTATCCTGAGAAGGAGATTGAACCCTCTCTCTACACCTATCAGGAGAAGGAGATTGTCCCCTATCTTTATACCAATCACGAGAAGAAGATTGGACCCTATCTCTATACTTGTCTTGAGAAGGATACAATACCTTATCAACATATTTATCTCTTGAAATTTGAGGACATCTTAATAATGTCTTAAAACTTTCATATTTGGGTGGTTTCTAAGTGTTTATTAGTGTTTAAACTAAAACTAGGTCATACTTCGGTGTCTAAGGCACATAAATGAAATATGCCATATTTTAAAATGTATAAAATAATGAATAAAATCATTCCATCCACATAACCACTCTAGCTAAATGTTGAGTGAAAATTAACACTTATATGGAGAGTAACAGGGGTTTGGGAATTTACAATTTGTATGAGAATGTGAATAAACAACTGAAATCCTATTTTGCATTATATTTTAGCCTTAAATTCGTAACCAAAACACTACACAAGATTTTTTGAGTAAAAAATTATAGATGCTATATTAAAATAATTAACATGTATTTTATAGGAATAAAATATACACATAATTTAACTTATTTCCAAACATTGGAATCCATATTTCCACTACCACTTATTAAAAAATTTAGGAATGAGACCTTGCCCAGGATCAAAAACATTAAATTACAAAATAAAACAAATTGGAACTAAAATATTGAATACACTCAAAATGCCTAATTAACAATAAATCTAAAAATAAGTGAAGAGTATACTGAGTTCTAAGAGAGAGTAGTACAACACAACTACTGACTATTGCTCATATCAAATACAAAGCTTATAATAAGATCTCATTGCATTAAAATAGATTGAATTTTATTAAAAAGAATAGCCTCCACATGAAAGCGATATTATTCCATTTCAATAATCTCTTGATGCTAGGCTGAAACAATGATTTATCATGAGTAGGTCTAGTCTATGGGCATAGTTAGCCAAAAATAACTCCAACACAAGCTGCATATGCATGTCCACAAAAGCTCTATTGAAAACCTTAGTTACATCCTCTAGAATATTTTGAATACCAATCCACTCATTTTTATTATTATATTAATATTTTGGACTTCAATGTTAGGAAAATGTGAAGGAAGTAAAATATTACAAATAATTGTAAGTTAAAAAAAATTAACTAATCAATAAATAGACAATTTCCTAAGAAAAATTGTCACATACTCAAATTCATATAATAAAAGATAATTAAACTAATTTATCTTTTATTTATTATATCATGTATGTGTTCAAACTAATGTTCAAATTTAGAAATGCTTTAATCATACTGGTGGCACATTTTCCAAAACAAAATAATATTACGATATATACCTTCTATGTAGGTGATAATAAATTATATAATTCAATGTATCCATAGACCAACGAGATTCCCACAAGTAATAATTTTAATAATGATCACTATGTGAATATGAGAAACAAGATAAATGTCATACGGTATGATCATGTAATTTTGTTCAAATAAGTTAGGAATTATTATAAATCAAAAGATAAAAAAATTGAGTGATCATTGAATTATTATGTTTGGGATAATCACTCAAAATGGGACAATCATATATGTTTATTCCAAAAATTAAGAAAATTGTCTACACAATCTTAAAACAAACATATAAAGTATAGATTTGAAGTTTGAGATGCTAAAAATGACATTTGCTATAAGAATATAATGAAAGATTAAAGACTTGATGATTTATTCAATAGGACCCAATGCTTATTTATACATTATGAAGTTGGTTTTGGATATAACTTTACACAACACAAATAGTTCACCAAACTACATAACTGAAGTGCTAACAAATAATTGTAACCTAACAATGTAATAATATAAGCTATGCTAACATTTCACCTTTATTATATTGTTTTTAAAAATGTGCCACCAAAGTAGATCAAATTTCACCTTTCTAAGTGACTTTGTGAGTATATCTATTATATGTGAATTTATTGGGTAGTACTAGAGCTGATGTGTTGTATCAATACTTATTGTCAAATATAGTGGCACTATACCTCAATATATTTCATCCTCTCACAAAATTTTAGATTCTTAACAAGCTTCAACACACCCTAATTGTCACAGAAAATGATTGGTGGCTAATCTTCATAAATTCCTATGTCATAAAAAATTTGGTGTATCCAAATTACTTTAGACATAACCCTTCATGAAGCATGATATTCTACTTATGTGGATGAGAGAGAAACTATGGATTTCTTCTTACTAATCCATGAATTTTTTTCCATATTTGAGATGAAATATGTATCCATAAGTTGATTTCTAGTCATCAATAGATCAATCATAGTTTGAGTCTATGTAACATTGCAATAAAAAAATTGAGTTATTCTTGTATTCTAGACCATAATGAACTGTAACTCAAAAAAATCTAAAAACATGCTTCACAATAACCTAATTACACTTCTTTGGCTCTTGCATGAATCTTGAAAGATAGATGAAAATAAAGCATATGTATGGTCTGGTATAATTCAAGTAAATGAGACTCCCAAAAAATTACATGAAATGAGTTTCATCTACTTATAGTGAATCTCAAAATTAGGATAGTTCCAAACCTTCCTCTATATGAGTTAAAATTGGTTTACAATGTCATCCATTATTTCTCAAAGAGCGTCCTGGCATACTTCATCAGTGAAAGAAATATATGATTCTTATTTTGCCATATCACCAAGACAAGATAATAATGAAGTATCCCCAAATTTGTCATCTCGAAGGGTTTTTTCAAGTCATTCTTTACTTCTTAAACAACGTCATAAAAAATTCTTGTGATCACAAGATCCTCTAAACACAAAATGAGAATGATAATCTTTATGCCTGCCTTATTGATATACAAATTATTATCTAAGGGGATACAAATGAATCTATGCTATAACAGATGATCATCAATCTTAAAATAACGTAACCTTGGTACTTTTTTAAGTGCATAATGTGACTTAATTAGATGACATACCTTATGTGGATGCTGTTTGTTAATGAAGCCTTATGGCTAGGTCATGTATAGTTCTTTTTTCAGATCACCATTTAAGAATGCTCTTTTCACATCCATTTCCTGAATCTTCCATCCCTTTTGTGATATGATTGTAAAATAACTTTGATGGTCTTGATCATAGAACTGGGTACAAAAGTCTCCTCATAATCTATTCCCTTTTTTTAGCATATCACTTTATAACAAGTCATGCTATCTCTTTGTTGATGGATCCATCTGTCTTGTATTTTATATTGAAAATTCACTTATAGCCAATGAATTTATTTAATATAGGCAAATAAATAAGTTCCCACTTCCCACTTTTTATGAAGGCAACATATTTAATATCCATGGCCTTCTTTCACTAATGTTGACATACTCTCAAATTGTATATTTTTGGTATTTTCAACTAATGAACTCATCAGTGCAATATTAACTTCATATCTCGCATGTCTTCTAGTTCAAACTATTGATGTAGTATCTAAATTAGAGTTTAGGTGTCAGTCTCTGACAGTGTTTTATACCCATTTTTCACATCAATGTTGTTGCTAATTCAATGAAGAATTATCTTCTAGACTTCCAAAATCAATAAACAATTCTCTTTATAGCTCATCTTCTTTGTTATATTTTCTTTATTCTCATCGTCTAACTATGAGAATAGTCTATGAGATGTGGTATGTTATGTCTCCTTTGGTGACAATGAATTGAATGATGACTCATAAAAAACCACATCTTGACTTTCATATTTATTTTTTTATCTTAGTATCTATGAGATGATATGCTTTTGAGGTAGTACTATACCCTAATACAAGGCAATTTAATGTCTCCAATTTGATATTCATCTTCTTTTTAATAGGGAAATGCATATAATATGTACAACCAAATACTCTAAGATGAGAGATTGAAGGTTTATGACCAATCCATACCTCTTATAGTATATTGTCTTACAAGATCTTTATAAATACCCTCCTGATCATATATACATCTCTCTAAACTACTTTTACCCAAAATGGCATGCGCAATTTCACATTGGAAAGCATGTAACAAGCCATCTCCATGACTGAACGATTGTGTCTCTCTAGTATTCCATTATCATAGGGTGTAAAGGGAGAATTTATGTTGTGATTGATACTGTGTTGCTTCAATAAATACAAGAATTCCTCTTATGTAAATTCCCCCTTGATCTAAGTGGAGGAGTCATAGAGGTTTCCCTAATTGGCTAATAACAAGTTGGTAGAAGACCATAAAATGAGTTAAGGGTTCACTCTTCTTCTTGATAAAGAAAAATGATATGTTGTGAGATAATCATCAATGAAAAAATTAAAGTACTTGAATTTTTGGAAAGACACAGATAGGGGTATACACATATTGATATGTACCACATTGAGATGATCCTTGGCTTGTGAGGAACTCTGTTCAAATGGAACTGTATGTTATTTTCTGGCAAGACAACCAAGGCATAAAGTCAAAGAATGAGATAGCTAAGGAAGTCCATAGACCATGGCCTTATAGATGATCAAGTACAAATAACCGATAGAAATATGCCCATATTAATAATGCCACATTGCTTATATTCTATCATAGAGGCAGAGAAAGAAATAACATCAGATGAAACTCCATCTACGGTAAATAATTGATCCTTCAAAAAACTATAGAAATGATATGACCTTCCTATAAGAGGGGATACTATTGTGACTTTATTTATCATGAATAATGCATTTACCTTATGATTCAAGAGATGACTTACAGACAATAGATTTTTTTGTCAACCCAAGGACATAAATTACCTTTGTAAGAGTACAAGTTCATGTCTTAAGAGAAATGGTGATAGTGCCAATTCCTTCTGTAACATAATCTTTTCATCTATAATTCAAACTTCATTTGTAATGGGTTGAGTCATTAGTGAATCAAATAGATCCTTTCATCTTATCATATGCTTGATAGCACCATAATCGATCAACCAAACTTTGTTCACGTGTGACATGGTTTGCGAGATAGGAACTACATCTTTATATGTGCTATTGCATTTTTGATTTTATGGGTACTTCCTCTTAAAATTCACCATCACATTGATGTTATGTCACTACATGTCCACACTACTTCCATCATCAATGACATCTTTTATGTGTATGTGAATCATCTCTACTAGATGTACCCTCTCGACTAGATGAGCATTGTGTCAAGGCCTTATATCAACATCTATTAGTATCATGCCTATTGGTGCATAAAATATGACACAATATTTATTATTTTTAATATTTGTGTTGTTGTTATGACCACTTTGGTGGTCCTTTCAAGAACCTTGAACTGTGTTGCTTAGAAATCAAGGCTTTATCCGCAAATTCTTCTTCGACAAACTAGATGGCTTCTTCTTCTTGAGGCAAAATTACTAATTGTTTGAAAGACACTACTTGGTTTGTGATGTTCAATTTCATGATGAATATACAAAATTGAGAGGGGAGAGCTCTCAATGTGATCAGTACCAACTATTTGTCCTTGATCTTTTCTCCATGATCAATTAATTTAGTTTTTAGTTCTACTACCCAGGATAAGAATTCCTCAAATTTCTCATTTTCTTTCATACTAAGATTATAAAGTTTGGACTTGAAATGGAGTATCTTCTTTTGATTCTTCATATTATATATGGTGGAAAAAATGTCCAAAGCCTCTTTCAATGTCAACGCATCTGGAATATGAGGTTGAACCTCATCGGTGACACTGAGTGTGATCAACATCTAAGCTTTTCCATTTGACTTGTCATATTTCGTTTGCTCATCAACTCCGATAGGATGGGTCACCGCCTATGTGACGATTGCCTATAATTCTTCAAATTGAAAAAACGTTCACATCTTCATCTTTCACATGGTAAAATTTTGCCCTTTAAGGAGTTGGCATCGGATAAGAGAAGTTTGGCTACAAACATATTTTTGTTTTCTTTTTTTATTTATTTGTATAAGATTTCACAATCAAAACAAAATCTATTGCATCAAAATTGTTTTATGTACAAACAAGTGTACCTTATTCAAACATGAAAAGTATCATGCAAGTGGGCTCTATATGCTTGTGCATTCGGTCAGCATTTCTCTTCACATTCATCATCTGCACATAGTCTTTGTCGAGCTTTGTGCTAATTTTAATTTCCTGGCACTTCACATCGAACAGAAAATAGTCGTGTAGGCCTTGGCAAACTAGTTTGTCCAATTGAAGATTTCCAATATTCTGGAGGACATCTTGCCTAGCATAATAAAACCTTGTGTAATAGACATAACTCATTCAAACACACCACTTTTGCTTTGCTGCTTCAGATTTCCTTCTCTAATTCTTTGCTCCCTTCTCTTGTCCGCACCTCTCGGCTTCTGTTGTGTCTCTGGTTCAACTCTACCAGATTGAAGCCAAAGAAAGCTTGATACGCTCTCAGTGCTTCAGATGGAAGAAAAGTTCAGTCTTCCACGCTTTTATCATGGTTTCTTTGCATTCACTCTGGATACCAGATGAGAGCACACAAATGAAACAACGATTGTAGCAATGAAGCGAATTAAATGATTGATCTTCTACACTTCTGCTGCGCGGCACATTTGCTTCTTTCAGCTTTGCTGTAGATGTCGTGCTCTTTCAATATTTCCACACCTTCCCAGGCGTCGTCGCTTCCCTACGCTTTCTCCTTTGCGGTAGGGATGAAAGCTTCTACCAGCGTCGCTCTTTCCTCAGGCGAATTCCACACTGTGCTTTGTACTTTATGGCTTCGTACACTATAGGCTCGGCTTCATTTTCTTCTACTGTGACTGCGTCGTACTCTTCTTGGCGGATCTGATAAGGCGACTTCCTTTCTTGGCATTTGTTCTGGGTTAGAAACCTGATTATTAATGCATTAAGCTTTCAACAATCTTTTATTGGCGTTTGTTCTGGCTCTGATACCATAATATTGGAAGCTTAAAGCTTTGATGATTTATTCAATAGGAGGCAATGCGTATTTATACATTATGAAGTTGTTTTTGGAAGTAACTGTCTGTAATCCAAACGGTTCGCCGAACTGCATAAATTAAGCGCTAACAAATAACTTTAAACTAACAATGTAATAATCTAAGCTACGCTAACATGAATGTTTCAATTTATGAATATAAACAACTACGATTATCCTTTAATTAAAGGGATTCAAACATGATTAAAGTGCCATCGAATCGCTTATTATATAGAGCGTCAATTTATCAAATAGTTGAACAAGTAATAAACATGTTTCAAAAAATATAGTCAGTTTTGTTTTTTAATAGTTTACAATGGAGAGTCATTGATCTCATTTCAGACCTCATTTCAAAAAGACAGGATTCCTATTTATTTATATATAATTAATAATTTTACAAGTGACTAGAATTATAATTGTGGATTCATTTATTTATTATTATTCCCATTCGTTCATTTTATCCTTATTTATGCATATTTCCTTCATGAAAGTAAAATCAATATTAAACAATAATCATTGTGACTTTCAATACTTTAAATCTATTAAAATGTATTCATTAATATTCGTAATCATTACATATTTCATGTGTTCCATAAGAAAGAATACGGATTGACAGTCTCCATTATATAATTTTTAACTATTTAATTTGTATACCAGCTTAGTATATTCATCAAAGTAAGACCAACGTAGTAGTTAGGATGTTTGCACTTTACTGTTAATCTTTCTAGGTCTCTTGGATAGTCACAATTTGATATTGAGTATATAATTAAGTCAAGAGGCCTTTTGGTTTTAGGATACACCCATCGAACCTTTCAACTAGCTCACATGTGCATAAGGGAGTTCTAAAGAATCCTCTAAATAATTGGCTGATATATCTCTAAAGATCTAACCCTGATAATAAATAAATCCATAAATTTTAAAAAAAATTGATATTTATGCATATTTCAATTCATTCAATTATTGATTTACTTTTAAAGTAAGTATAAATAAAGAGGGGTCAAACAATATTGTAAACAAGAAACAACAAAAACCTCGGAATATTTAAATTACAAAGTCAAATACAAAGCAAAACTAATGTAATGAACTTTAAAATCAATCATATAAAAAAATCTAAATTAAAAAGAATCCACAATAACACATTTAAATGTAGGAACCAATATCACATTGAAACTAGGTCTTTAGACCCACAAATTCTTAAAGTGAAATTATCATCAGATGTCATAGAATCACTGATTAATTAAGAGATTAGATTGGATATAAATAAAGTTGGAAGACAAAATATCTTTTTTCTTAGACTTAACAACCTCTCCCAACATTCTGAAATATGTCATTATCTATGTAAAAATGCATTCTAGATCTAATGGATGTGAACATACTTTCAGTGCAAAGGTCTATTTTCTTGTTTCTTTTAATCCACCAAAAAATATTAAATTTTTTGATAAAAATTCATAAAAAATAATCATATTAAAATAGGCCAATCAATGAAAATATTTCTATAAAATACAAACATCCATAAACAAAATGACTACAAATCATTAATATCCACATATCATTGAATAAAGCCACATCTCCTAAAAACAAAAGGAAAATGCATGAATCATAATTATCTAAAGATGAAAATTGAAAAAGTAAAATAAGTTTAAAATATCATTTAAATTTAGACACATCCTCCCAAGCATATATATAGACTTCCAAGGTGATAAATATTACATTAATATGTCTATTATTATCCCCTATCGCTCATGTAGTCTATTCTCTAAAGTCACCGCTGCCCCATTTTGTTATTTCATACATAAAAATTCCCTCATTGAACATTTGGTAATTTGGATAACAGTATTAATTGAGAAGACCTATCTTGGGATCTCTACTGATCCAAAACCCTTAATTTCCAACCTTACGCGTGTGTGCCCATGCATCCATAAACACACACATTTCATTTTTTCCTCACGATAGTTTTTAATGTAATTAAACTTTGGAACCACTTTTTGTCATTTAGTCCAGTCACACTGAATCAAGGAATGTTCATCCCCACATTGTTTGGACTCTTATGATTTACTATGGCCAATTCCTCCAATATTCCATCTACTTCTTAAAAGGGCTTCGAGGACTATGATTTACTTCTTGTATTCTCATTTTCTTGTGTTTTTTGCTATTCACTTTTTATATCAGATACTTGCCAACCACTTTCACCTTACTTTTCGTAGTGGATACTTTGCTGCAATGTGTTTATATATTTTAGATTCCATCTAATTAATGTATTATGATTCATTTGTTTTCATTGTATTATATGGCCATTCCTTTTAAAATTTGTTGTTATGTATTTATCCACCATGGATTTCACTATATGCCTTATTGTTGCCTCTTTAGTGTGCCAAAAAATAAATTAAAATTTTGTGGATTCTTTCCACATTATCATTTTTATAATTTATTGAGTATGGAGATACTAAATTTTATTAAACATTATATATATATATATATATATATATATATATATATATATATATATATGAATTAATATTTAAATTTAATATCGTTTTATTTATTTATTTATTTATTTATTTTAAGTATCAAATAAAAATATTCTAAGTGTTCATATAATCAATATGGCATATAAAATAATTATATACAAGGTGATTACCATAACCAGTACCATTATTAGTGTCCATATCTAATTATGAATATACTTTTCTAAAGTTCTCACTCTTACTACACTGACATAGATACCACTATGATAGATAATATGAAATCTATTCACAACTCATATCATCATTAGTATATAATAATATTGGAAAATATTTATAAACCAATGTTTGCTGCATATAAAGTAGACTCATCATGATACATCTATATGGCTCACTTTAACATATGTTCTCTACTAACTATTTTTATTATTGGTCACAATAACTTCATGTTATTTATTTATCACTAAAATAAAACGATTTGGATATATTTCTTAAAGAAAAACTTAAAATACTTTAAAACATTTCAAATTTTTTTGAAATATGTTGAAAATGAAGCTCAATCTCATTATGAGACACACAGTATTGATAATAAAAATGTATTCACTTTAATATTGTTTGAAACCTATCTAAAGCATAATGGAAACATATCTAAAATATTGATGTAAAAATAAGTTATGTGAATTTTAATACCCCACTACTTATTGCTTAACAGGTAACATTATGTTTTCTATATGCTATGTTAAATAATCATATTGTATATCAATAAGGTTGTGTTAATGATGTATTAAAACTTTAGGTAGTTTACCCCAATTACCCTTTATTGTAAACAAGATACTAATTAAAAAGAAAAAAAATATTATGTATTGTGGGAAATTTAATTTGTGCTTAAGAAGTAAATGATTTACAACGGGAGGATACAAGTTTGACTTTACTAAAATGGGTCAAAAACAAAATAATAATAACATAATATATGGGATTCACAAATAATGGTAAATTTTATATTTTGTGTGATAAATATTTTCTTTGTTTAAAGGTGTGTCCTTATTCTTGAATGTGGTAGTGTAAATATATATGTAAAAAATTAATTAATACAATAATATTTAAAATGATATTACTTATTTGGATTTCTTAAACCAGGAATGAAGAGTCTTATAATTTAGAAAATAATTGCCTTCATTAACATGAATAAGATAAATAAAATATATGTTTATTTTGGTAGAAAAATCAATTTATTATATATTAGATATAAGATAAATATAATATATGATTTTAGTATTAGTAAAAATGGATTTTAAAAGGGTATCTTACCCACAATAATAAGTAAAGAGGCATGAACAATACACTCAAATGGAGAGATAAAGCCTACAGGAAAGAATCAAACGCTGCCTAAAATAGCAAAAAAATAAAAACAACCACATATCAGCACAAGAAAAATGAAACATAATAAAGTGATGACCCATGCTATACATTTTATTTTTGAGATATAAAGTTCATTTTTAGAGGATCCATTTATTTCTTACATTTAGTTCCCATTTTTTTTACACACAACATACCAATCTTAACGTTCCCCTATGTTTGGTATAATTAGAAAGGAGATTTCAATTTAATCTATTATTTTAGTTGATGTCTAAGGAATATTGTTAGATAATTATTTTTTTTTTAAAATGGTTGATTATATTTTATTTGAATGGGCATGAGCCATATGAGTTTACTTAGAAATAATTTTGAAACTTATTGAATCTTATTTCTTACCTTTCAAGGTGTGATATTCCTTTGACTCTATGCTCAGATCTTCCATTCTCTTTCTATAACCATATTAAGAATCACACTACTCTGTTCACTTTATACTAATTCTTATACAATAACATGTTTAGGGAAAAATTCATTCCACCAATAATTTTTATTTTTATGTTTAGGGATGGACAATCATGATCTAAATGGCCAGTTGGAAACATTTTCAACATCTGAAGGGTAAACCTTCATATTCTAATGAATACACCAAGGTTTTATTTCTAACATTCAATCCTTGTTGTATAGATAAATATTTGGTGATATTAACATTCACTAAAATTATAGAATAGATTGAAAGAATCCTTTCTAGGGTTTTGGGATTGACATCCTAAAATTCTCTAACAGATTCCACTATGGTTTTTAAAACAAAATGCTCTCAAAATTGAAGAGGTAGATTGGGTAGACTAATCCAAATAGATTTTGAATTTAGAATTTTAGTATACTGGTTAAAATTAGGGTGCCATGGCTTAGCCATAAGTAAATGGTGTCCCAATTCCCAAACAAATACGTTAAATACTACATGTTTATCTTTAGGTGATTAAAAGACCACAATAATTATAATATATGTTAATTGTGGAAAATATATATATATATATATATATATATATATATATATATATATATATATATATATATATATATATATATATATATATATATATATATATATATATATATTACAAACTTGGTATAGAAAAAAAATATCATAGTTTTATCATAGTATAAAAGGAGGGTAAATGTTGAGTAAGGTTAGACATCTATATATTGTTTGACTAAATTTCCCAATCTCTATATGAATAATAAATTTTAGATACTAAAGATAAAATTTAAGTGTGATAATGGATTTAATTAAAATGTAATTGATGTTTGAAATTTATGTTAATATTTATATTAAAAATAATATTTTATAGTTATTTAAAAATAAATTATATCAAAAATAAAATAATTTCAATCCTAAACATTAATATAGTTTTAATCAGAGTTACCCAACAATAAATAGTTTGAACATCCCCACTTAGTCAAGTTGTATGGATTTGTATAGAATTATCTTAAATTAATTTGGCCTCAAAATAATTTATTGAAAAAAGATAATTTTGTAATCATGAGCAACCAATTCATAGTTGGAAGCATTATTCCACTCGTAATCTAGAATAATATAATACTCCCACTATACTGACAAAAATGAAATTATTGTTTAAAATATATTCAAATAAAACACTAGAAAATAAAATAATATTACATTATCTAACATATTAATAATCCTCAAATATAATTTAAAAAAATTTATAATTATGCCTCATTTTTTATTTGATACTTACAAAAATAGGTTTTGATAGGCCCTATATCCTTATATAGTGGAAGAAGCTAAAAAATAATTTTTAAAGGTCTAATGAGATGCCTCTACTAGTGATAGTGAAACAGGTGATAATATCCACACACAATAGGAACTTCCACCGAAAAGTAAAGTGAAATAGATTAAAACACATAGATACCTAGAAACTTTCACAATGTTTCTACCAAACTTATCCAAGGCACCTAACACCTTTTTCAATGATATTTAGAATGTTGTCATAGTGTCCCCCTAAATGGAGAGACATACAAGAAGGTTGGACCTTTGCTTTTCTTCCTTTTTTCTGCTAAACAAATCAAAAACCTTCCTTGTTTTCAGACTAAATGCCTAATGAGACATCCGCAGGTGGGGCACAAGGTTGGGATTTGTCTTCCACTATTGCTCCTACAATATTATCTACCCTGGGTGATTCTAAAACTATGATCTCATTTTAGGATGAAGCTGGGGTTTACTCAACCTTCCTTGGAGAGATAAGATCAACTAATAGTTCATCTTCTAAGTGTAATGAGCCTTTGAGATCCTTGTTTAAATATTTGGAAGGAGAAGTTGAATCCAAACTATCAGAGGCCCACTCTTCATTTACGACCAACACCATGAGATTTTTTGAGATGAAATCTTGTCACCAAGTATAGTATTTTTTTTATTGAAGAGGTTGTAGTTTTTGGTCAAGTGTCCAGTGGCAAAATAACTTCATGATTGAAATGGTAAGACTTCATAGTGAATGGTTTGAGATCAAGTGCAATAGCCAACCTTCAAGGTGATTTTTTTTGGAATATTATTAGAAGTGTTAACATTCACTAGAATCTTAGAAAAGGTGGTGAGGGAGAATAGGTTGGTATCTAGATGTATATGCAAAAACATACCTAGAGCTATAGCAATAGCAATAAGGCTGGATTCCATCTAGAACTGAAGTAGAAGTTTACATAGAGGAACCATAATGGGTTTAATATGAATGGATTCATTGAGGGGATTGAAAGTGGGATACCAAGATTTCACTAGAAAGGGATGGTGGTTCAAGCTCCATGGTTGAGACTAAATCTCTACCTTGTCCTAGATATGATGGAAAATAATAATAAAAAAGCCTTTAGCACAAGGTTAAATATCAATTTCACTTAAGAGAATGGATTTCCAATGCTACAAGATCCACCTATTTAAGTCTCAGAGTTTTGGCCAAAAATCCTCAAATTTTCATATTAAACACCAGGTGGATAAATATTCATATGATTTGATAACTTCCCTAGTTTTCTCTTCATCAAAAGAAACCACATGGGAAAAAGAAGTAGGTGTGAGAGGTGTGGGATATGATTTGGAATCCAAACTAGAGACTACATCAATTAAAAAGGTAGACCTACATTTCAATCTAACCTATACCTCCATCATCATGACATCCTATGTGTTCAAGACATGGATAGGGTTTGAAGTTGAGAGGCCTACTAGAGTCCTCTTTCTCATGGGAGGAAAAAACCTGAGTTTCTACTAGCCATTGGGGGTTGATGGCCATAGTGAAGCCTTGAGTAGAGAATTGGGATTAGAAACCCTGAGCAGATCTATAGTAGTAGGAGTGATATTCAAACCTGTACTTTCTAGGATACCTACATGGACAAAGCTAGGGTTTGACTCTAAAATGGTGTTAGAAGAAACAACCTATAGATTCACAAGACTTGAGGACAGAAATCTAGTTGAGTATAAATTCATAGAGAGATTTAGAGAGGCAACATGAGCATGAGTGGGAGTAAGATGCAAAGACATTTCAAAACGTTGTCCCTATTTTGGTAAGAATCCATTTCATATAATTTATTTTCCCAAATAAATATATCCATAAGTTTTAAATGAAACATTTTTCCCAAGGTTAGAGACAACTCCTCAAAATCCCCCTCTTATTCTAAAATTTAAGTATAATAATTAACAATATTTTAGTAAAAATATAAATATCATACACTTTTTAGTATAACATAAAATAATCTATGACATTTGTGAAATGAGTGAATTTTCCTTCATAGAAAAAAAAAGAATTTTAGGATAGGTAAAATATCTTCAACTTGTTTCAACTCACTTAATTCACCTAGAAGGTGGTTATCATTCTAATAGTAAATAAACCACCCATCAGGGCTAGTTTTCTAATGATAAGTATTTCAAACAATTTCAAATTGGTTTACTAAATCATTTTAAGAAAATTAAAATGTTTTTTTTCAAATCTTAAATATTTAAAAAACTATATTAAATAATATATGATCTGCCTCCCATAATTTTTCCAATCTATTCAAGATAAACTATTTTTGAGGGTCCTCTTTAAAATCTCAATATCTCATCATAAGGAAGAACTTGCACATAATTATATCCACACTTTAATGTAAAAGAAGTTATAATACAAAACATAATATACTTATTTAAATTATATATTGTCATTTTCTAAAAACTACATCCCCTCATCCATGATTTTACTTTATCCATCGATATTTACCTACACATAAAATTATTTATGTGTTTTAATGCAAGTCAACATAAAAGACATCAACAAATTAGTTTACATCCTTCATTGTTAAATATGAAATATAATGTTTATATTCTTTTCATCAATTTGTTTTTAAAATATTTAATTTCATAAAAGTATAAACCATTATAAAATATAAATTTTAAATATTCATATAATTTGAAATATTTTATTATAATTAATATATCTATTAAGGTATACATCCCCATGAGCATATATATATATATATATATATATATATATATATATATATATATATATATATATATATATATATATATATATATATATATATATATAGTCGTGTCCTTTGTTTCAAAACAATATTTTATACACTTTCCCTTGGTTAACCAATAAGTCTCATGTTATTTATCTATACGTTGAAGAAGGTGGAAACAGGTTGGGTAAATCATCCTCTATCACATCACATAGATGTTTAATTATGAAAAATGCGTTGATTATAATGGATGAACATAATAACGTGTCAAGTATTATGATATATTTGTTGGGAAGAGGTACATGATATGGTAGATTAAATAATGTGAGAGTTAGGGGTGGTTATATGAAGGAGGCATATGATAAAAATTTGAGGTGGTAGATAAGGGAAGCATACAATGACATGCTATAATTGTAGATATATGGTTAGGGTTTCACAATAGATTTTAATAGCATCAAATGTTTTGTCAAGAAAAATATTTAGGAAAAATGGGCCACATATTGGTCTAATTCTATGTTCTATTTATCAATATTTATTTTGATAAAAAAACATTTCTTTTGTATTATGACCTATGCCTTTGATTTGTGTTCTATAGCATAAACTATATGTTGGACATGTATATGTTTGGTAATTTTTATCAAGTAAAATAATTTGATTGATATGATTCCTATTGGATTATAGATGTATCTATCTCTCAATTGTGTTCTTGCTCAATGGGTTTGCCTTATGTATGTTTTTATTCTTATTTTAATGTATGAATCATTTAGACAATTCTTTTTAGCACGTTTAACTTTTTTCCATCATAAGTGTTTCTTTTTCATTGTGATTAGTTGGATTTCCATATGTTTTTTTCAGAATTTAAAGTTTTTGTTTCATTTCTTAATGTGTTTTATATGATTTAAATATCTTGTATGTTTAAAAAAAATTATGTGACTTGGTTGGATTTTGATTTATTTGTAATATAATAATTGTTTATAATATAGTATGTTTCTTTTTAATGTGCATTTAATTTACAATGATTTTATTTAATTTTTACACTTTCATAATTTGTATTATATGTATATTAGTTAAAAAATCATATATTTATGCTTCAAATTTATATAACATACAACATTTATGTAAAAATTTTGTCTTAATCTCACCTCGGAAATCTCTTTGATATTTTAACACTTACATTTAATTCATGTGGGTAGCATTATTTATGTTCTTACACCAAAGATTTTATGTCACAAAATTATTAATAAGATACATTATTCTATCTTTACATATTTCTATTTTAAACATAATTTGTTTTATATAATTCTGTATGTACAATTAAATTCATTAATATACAAAAATATGAACATACATACATACATACATACATACATTTGTGTGTGTATGTGTGTAATTTATAATGTAGTCAAACATATGAATAAGAGGAAATGCATTGCATTTTTATACCCACCCATACTCTAGACATTTATTAAAAATTTCATTCTAATAAAGTTGGGGCACTAAATTCTCAATCAATACGCTAACTGGATGTACTTAGAATGTGTCATATACAACTAAACAAAATTCTAGGTATACTAGTATTATTTTTATAGGGATTAAAATTTTTTGTTAGTTTTTTTTCTTAATAAAAACAACGATTGAAAATGTATGAGTGATTGTGCATATATACCATTATTATTAGAAAAAACACCTCACATTAAAACATATAGGTTGAAAAATAGATGAACTTAGGAAAAATCACACCTGCATCAAGTTAGGACATGAGTGTTGATGTGGGGGTTTGGGACTGATAGTTGTGTCATGGCAGTTAAAAAATATGTACAAGATTAGAATTTTTTGGGGCATAATATAAACATGTTTTAAGAATTTTAGGCAAGACATAAAACTGGTCATGCTAATATATAGGATAAGGGGATGAAGATAGAGCATATTCTAGACTTTCAAAAGTGGGAAAGGTCTAAAACTGAGAGGAATAGCCAAATTTTAATTATTCCCAGTCAAAAGTATTGAGGTGTTATATAATCCATAAATATCATATACATTTGAAGGCATTACCTTGTTCCTAATGATTTTATCAGTTTTTTAGACCATGATGACTTGAAGTACATAAGCACTCAAAATATGTTAAATAGTAGACATGAAAATTTGGTGTCTTTCTTAAAGAGATATAATTTTGTTTTTAAGCATAAATCTGTTAAGAAACATAAGGTAGGTAATGCTATGATCAATTTCGTGACACCATTAACTATTATGGAGAGTGAAGTAGTTAGTTTGAAGTTATTAGAAAACTAAATGACATTTATTCATAATTTGGAAATATAATTGAGCAATGCAAGAATCCATTCTTAGGTGAGCCATGTAATGCTCAAGATGAGTATCTTATATAGAATGAG
>JARHVA010007456.1:487500-522500 GCA_037957365.1 Torreya grandis
AGCAATAGCTTATAGATTCACAAGACTGGAGGACACAGAGCCAATTGAATAAAATGTTGTAGACAGAGTCATAGAGGGAGTATGAGTTCATGTGGGAGGAAGACACAGAGACATTCTAAAAAAATTGTGCCTATTTTTGTAAGACTCCATTTCGTATCATTTCCTTACCCAGATAAATATATCCATAAGTTGAAATGCAAAATTTTCCCCAAAGTTAGAGGCAACTCCTAAAAATACCCCTCTTGTCGTAAACTTTAAGTATAATAATTAATAATATTTTTGTAAAAATATAAATATCAAACACTTAATAGTGTAACATAAAAAAAATTAGGATAATTGTGAAATGAGTGAATTTTTGTTAGAAGACCATAAGAATTTTGGTATAGGTCAATCATATTCAACTAATTTAAGCTCACTTACTTCAACTAGAAGGTGGTTATTATTATAATAGTAAATAAACATCCTGTGAGTGCTAGTTTTCTAATGATAAGTATTTCAAATAATTGAAATATTCAAACTTGTTTACTAAACCATTTTAATAAAATTAAATCTATATATATATATATATATATATATATATATATATATATATATAATTTTAAATATCTAAAAAACTATATTAAAGAATATATGATCTACCTCCTATAATTTTTTCAATCTAATCAAGATAAACTATTATTTAGGGTCCTTTTTAAAATCTCAATCTCTCATCAGAAGGAAGCGCTTACACATAATTATATCCACACTTTAGTGTTAAATAAATTTACAATACAAAACATAATATACTTATTTAAATTATCTATTATTATTTTCTTAAAAAGACATCCCGTAATCCATGATTTTATTTTATGCATCACTATTTTCTTATATAAAAAACTATTTATGTTTTTTAATGTAAGTAAACATAAAATACATCAATAAATTATTCTACTTACTTCGTTGTTAAAATGTAAAATATAATGTTTATATTCCTTGCATCAATTTTTTTTTTAAATATCTAGTTTCATACAAGTATAAACCATTATAAAATATAAATTTTAAAGATTCATATAATTTTAAATATGTTATTATAATTAATGTATATATTAAGGTATACATCCCCATGAGCATCTATATATTATCATGCCAATTGTTTCAAAAAAATATTTTCTACACTTTCCCTTGGTTAACCAATAAGTCTCATGTTGTTTATCTATATGTCAAACAAGGTGGAAATAGGTTGGGTAAATCATCCTCTATCACATCCCATAGACGTTTAATTGTGAAAAGGAGTTTGATTATAATGGATGAACATAGTAACATGTTAAGGATTATTATATATTTGTTGGGAAGAGGTACATATGATGGTAGATTAAATAATGTGAGAGTTAGAGATGGTTAGATGGGGGAGGCGTATGATAAGAATTTAGGTGGGTAGATAAGGGAGGCATACAATGAGATGCTGTAATTGTAAATATTTGGTTAGGGTTTCACAATAGATTTCTATAGAATCACATGTTTTATCTAGAAATATTTTTAAGAAAAATGGGCCACATATTGGTCCAATTCTATGTTCTATTTATCAATATTTATTTTGATAAAAAGGGATTTCCTTTGTATTATGATCTATGCCTTTGATTTGTGTTCTATAACATAAACTATGTGATGGACATGTATATGTTTGGTTATTGTTATCAAGTAAAATCATATCCTTGATATGATTCCTATTAGATTATAGTTGTATCTATCTCTCTATTGTGTTCTTTCTCAATGGGTTTGCTTGATGTATGGTTTTATTTTTATTTTAATGTATGAAGCATTTAGACAATTCTTTTTAGCACATTTAACTTTTTTCCATCATAAGTGTTTCCTTTTCACATTGATTAGTTGGATTTCCATATGTTTTTTTCAGAGTTTAATGTGTTTGTTGCATTTCTTAATGTGTTTTATATGATTTAAATAACTTGTATGTTTAATATTTTTTATGTGACTTCATTGGATTTTGATTTATTTGTAATATAATAATTATTTATAATATAATATGTTTTTTTTATGTGCATTTAATTTACAATAAATTTATTTAATTTTTATAATTTCATAACTCGTATTATATGTATATTAGTTAAAACATCATATATTTATGCTTCAAATTTATATAACATACAAAATTTATACAAAAAAATTATGTCTTATTATCACCTAGGGAATCTCTTTGATATTTTAATAATTAAATCTCATTCATGTGGGTAACATTATTTATGCACTTACATTGAACTTTTTATGTCAAAAAATTATTAATAAGATACATTATACTATCTTTACACATTTATATTTTAAACATGATTTATTTTATATATTTGCATATGTAAAATTAAATTCATTAATATACATAAATATTTACATAAATATATCAATACATACATACATGTTTGTGTATATATATTTGTGTGTGTGTGTGTGTGTGTAATTTATAATACTCAAACATATGAATATGAGGAAATCGATTGCATTATTATATCCACCCATACTCTAGACATTTAGTAAAAATTTCACTCTACTGAAGTGGGGTCACTAAAATTTCACTCAATAATACAATGGGATGTAGTTAGAATGTGTCAAATACAACTAAGGAAAATTCTAAGTATTTTATAGTTTTATTTTTATAGGGTTCATAATGTTTTCTTAGTTTGTTTTTTAAATAAAAATAAACATTTAAAATGTATGAGTGATTGTGAATATATAACATTATTATCAACAAAAAATCTCACATTAAAACACATAGTGTGACCATTGTGCCACATTTAGTTGGAAAATTAGATGAACTTAGGGAAAATGAGACTGGCATCAAGGTAGGACATGAGTGTTGATATAGGGGTCTAGGACTGACAATTGTGTCATGGTAGTTAGAAAATACATACAGGATTAGAATCTTTTGGGGCATAGTATTAACATGTTTTATACATTTTAGGCAAGATATAAGGTTTGAGTCAGGAACATAAAACTAGTCATACCAAAAGATAGGATAATGGGAAGAAGATAGATCATATTCTAGTCTTTCAAAAGTGGAAAAGACCTAAAACTAAGAGGAGTAGCCAAATCTTGATTATTCCAAGTGTAAAAGATTAAGGTGTTATATAATCCTTAAAAATTATCTACAATTGATGGAATTACCTTATTCCTAATGATTTTATCAGATTTATAGACCATGATGCCTTGAAGTACATAGGAAGTAAAAATGAGTTAAATAGTAGACATGTAAATTGGGTGTCTTTATTAAAGATATATAATTTTGTTTTTAAGCATAAATTTGTGAATAAAAATAAGGGAGATAATGCTATGATCAAGAGAGTGGCATTGTTAGCTATTATAGAGACTGAAGTAGTTGTTTTTTATGTTGTTAAAAAATTAAAAGACATTGATTCATAATTTGTAAATATAGTTGAGCAATGCAAGAATCCAATATTAGGTGAGACATATACCATTCATGGTGAGTATATTACATAAGATGGTTATCTCTTTAATGAAAAAGTGCTATGTATTCCAGTTGTTTCTATGAGAGATACTATTGTAAGATAATTACAAAGATGTGGTTTGGGTGGGCTTTTTCATAATAATAATAATAATATAATATCTTTTGTAGAGGATAAGTATTTTTAGTCAAATATGAATAGAGATGTGGTAATATATGTGTTAAGATGTGGGATATATTTGGTGGTTAAGGTTCGTACACAAAATAAAGTGATATACATGCCATTACCAATTCCAAGAGGAACATGGATAGATTTGAGTATGGACTTTGTGTTGGAGTTTTAAAACATAAGGAATTTATGATTCATTTTGTTTTTGTTTTATCTAATTTTTATAGGATGGTCCATTTCATTGCATGTAAGAAAATTAATAATTCCATTAGAATATTATGACTATTTTTTATGAATGGTGTGAACCTATGGGATTTATGGTGTTCAAAAAAACATTATATTATATAGGGACACAAAAATTCTATGTCATTTGTTGAGGACAATATGGAAGAAATTATAAGCTAAACTAGAATTTAGTGGTGGGTACAACACTCAAATAAATGGACAAACATAATTATTAAACATGATCTTAGGGAAGTTATTTAGATTCATAGTTTGAGAGAAGCCTAGGAAATGGAACTTAGTTTTTCAACAAGTTGAATTCTCATATAATTAATATGTGAATAGATCAATGTGAAAATCACCATTTAGGATTTCTTAAATAATAAATCATATGGGTATTTTGGTTAGTGTAATAAACAATGCTTATTACATTATTTGTAGAAATTAGTTGATATTCTTGTTAATTCATTAGTATTGTAACTGATATTAGGTGGCATTTGGTTTTGCCTTGCTATCGTGGGAGTTAAAGTTTTATAAATATAATATTTTTGTATTTATTGATGCTTATATGCATTAGTTTGACATCAATCAAAGTTTCATTTCTCACTTTGGTATCAGAGCAAGGTTTGTAGTAGTGCAGCATGGTAAGAGCTAAACCAACATAGCCAATAGAGGATCATGCTAGCTAGGTTCAACATCATTCTAGCAAAGGATAAAGTTCAACACATGAAGCCTAGAGAAAATTGCTGAAATTTTGCAATAAAAAGTCTGTGTTTAAAATAGACGTAGTATATTGAGCTTGTAGAAGCATTGGAAGTCACAACAATTTGGCAAAATGTAGTAATGTGGAAATATAATCATCAAAGAAAGGTAATAAGGTAGTAGAAGACAACTAAGTTTTTTCATAACAAAGGAATCATGCAAACCAGCATAGAGGTAGCCTGAGAAGGTGTATGTGACACAACAGTCTATTAAATCAATTGTAGAAGTAATCATGCATGAAAAATAGAGAATAGTGAAAGGCAAGGTACATTTAAAAGTTTTTTTTTTTTTAATTTTCAAACCAAGAAGATCAAATGAATCCTAGAGGACTCTATTTTGCCTTAAAAACCATGCTCAAATAAATGAAAAATATTCAACTTGATGAAGTAGTACACTAGAGTCTCCTCAACTATTTCTTGTTTGATGTGAAGTGTCAAGCTTAGAATATTGGTAAAAATATTGAAGAAGGCTATGATACAGATAGTGAATGTGAAGAATAACACCCCAACAGGCATCCATGTTTAACTACATGAGTATATCGAGCCCATATTTCTATGACATATTGTTGTTGATAAAAATAGTGTAAAACCTTTAAAAAGGTACACTTGTTTGTAAATAAATAAAAATACAATTTTTTTGAAACTTTGAAGATAAATATCCTATTTTTCTTGTAAAAATAACGTAAGAAAACGCACACTAAAAAATGTCTGCACCTAAGTTGGTTTTGTTAGATGCCCATCTCTTGAAAGTGCCAAATTTTACTACTTAGAAGATGAAGATGAGAATGATTCTTCAATTTGAAGAATTATAGGGCATAGTCATTAGAATAATGGCCTATCCTATTGGTCAAGACAAGAAAAATAAGTTTGACAAGTCAAATGCAAATGCATTCATGTTGATAACTCTTAGTATTGCTGATGAATTATAACTAAATGTTTGTGATGCAAAAACATCGAAAGAGGCATGGGAAATTTTGTCCATAATATATGAGGTGAATAATTAGACCACAATTTTGCATTTGTAATAGCTTCTTTGTATACTCAATATGAATTCAAGCAAAAAGGTTGAAGAGCTCTTACACTAGGTTGTATAACTGTGAGCAAAACTTGTTGCACATGGAGAAAAGATAGAGGATAAGATTCTAGTTCCAATCACTCTGAGAGATCTCCCATCTCAGTTTTGTATGTTTGTTATAAAACTCAACATTACCAAATAAGTGGTGTCATTCAAATAACTGGTCATTTTACATCAATAAGAGGAAGAAATATAGTCCATGCATGAAGAATTTGAGGACAAATTCCTAATCTCCAAGTAATGGGGTAAAAAATTCAAGAAAGGACCTCAAAAGTAGCCACAACAACATCAACAATAGTAGAAGACTAAGAAACTGAAGTAGTGGTGTTTTATTTGTAAAACCCACATGCATGATACTGATCATTACTAGTATAATGCCTTATATCAAGGTCAATCCAGTCATGACGGCTCTTTCAATAAAGAACATTCAAATAAATATAAGAGACATCATCGACATTAGAAGGATAAAGGGCATGTAGTAGCACTAAATTAAGAGGAAAATCAGTTAAATAATGAAGCAATACAAGAAACAACATATGGAGCCCATGATGGCCTTGTACCAATATCCTAAAATTTGACATAAGTATGGAAAGTTTAGTTAATATACTTTGGTGATAGCAAGCACATGAATAGATGAAAGGAACTCTTTAATTCATTTTCAACTCACCCAACATGGGATTGATTTTGAATTACTAATGATAAAGAGTATGTTGTAGATAGAATTAGACATGTCACCATTTCTCTCAGGACGAGATGTTATGTTCCCACAAAGGTACTCTATGTCCCTGGTTTGATGACAAATCTCTTATCTATCAATCAATGATTGAATCACAAGATAAAATTTGAGTTTTTAGTCTAGTAAGGCATCAAATCATGTCTCATTTCCTGAGAAGGTCAGGTTCTTCCAAAAGCCTTCTTGAATGATTGGTTACTTGCCTTAGATTTAGTTAAAAGGAGTGAAGTTACATTCACTGCCTCTACAATAGAATACAATACACTTTAGCACTACCAATATGGGAATCTATCTAATAGTTCCCTCTTACAACTTAGTTCCATGGCAATGCTATGAAGAATTCTTTAGCTTTCTCATTCGTTGTTGATATGTTCTAGTTCTCTTACGAGAAAACAACATTGGGTTCCATTTTAGCCAAGTTACTAACATGCCAAGGAATGATATGTTGTGGTGCATACTCATCTACATGGTCTCATGCTAGAATCCCATCAAGGATTTAGTTACATTCAATTATTTGTTGATGAATTTTCTCACAAGATTTGGGTGTTATTTCTTAAAAAGAAGAGTGAAGATCTTACACATTTTAAGATGTTCTATCAACATGTTGTTACATAGTTTAGGAAGAAACATCAACTCCTCTACTTAGATCAGGGGGAATTCATATCAAAAGAGTTCTTGGCATTCCTAAATCAACACAGTATTGAGCAACACCTAACTACTTTATACATGCCTTAAAAAAATAAAATAGTAGAATGATGTAATCACTCGGTTATGGAGATGGCTCATTACATGTTATCCACTATAAAGTTGATGGCATAATTCTAGGTATAATTAATATAGACTATTGTATATCTTCTCAATAGATCCCCAAAAAATATCTTACGAGACAAGATACTAAAAGAGGTATGGAGTTGTCATAAACCATCTATTTCTCATCTTTGAGCATTTGGATGTAGTTCATATATGTATATTCTAGATAAGAAGAGAAATAAGATTGAACCAAAGACCCTCTAGTTTATTTTCTTGGGGTATAGCACTACCTCCAAAACATACCATCTCTTAGATCCTGAGATAAAGAAGAATTATGGAAGTTATGATGTGGTATGTGATGAGTTATCATTTGAATCAGTGGCTTAAAGGAGATAGACCAGACCACCTCTCATAGACTTTTCCCATAGTTAGATGAGGAGCACAAATAAGGTGAGCTACAAGAAGGAGAATTATTTATTAATCATAGTAATCTATAGGGTAGTTCTTCATCAAATCAATAGCCACAACAATGTCCTAAATGGCTAGATTCCATAATCAAGTAATCACACTTAAGCTCTCCTCTAGACACATCATTAGGAGTTCAAATAAGACGACATGTAAAAGATGAAGTCAATCTTACACTTATTTGTTCAGTGGTTGATAGCACCAAACCAAAGATAGTTCGATAGGCCTTAAGTCAAACCTACTAGAAGAAAGCTATGGATGTATAAAATTATGCTTTCATCAAGAATAAGATGTGGGAAATTATTGATCTACCTATAGGGAAGAAATCCATTGGTTGTAAATAGATCTTCAAAACAAAGTACAAGGTAGATGGATCTATCGATAAACATAAATCATGACTTGTTTCAAAGGGTTATGTTTAGTAAGAGGGCATTGATTATGAGGAGACCTTTGCACCCACTATGAAGATCACGACCATCAAAATTATTTGTGCAATAGTAGCATAGTATGGATGGAACTTCAACAAATGGATGTCAAGAGTGTTTTCTTGAATGGTGATCTGAAAGAAGTATACATGACCCAACCAGAGGGTTTCATCGATGATAAACATCCACATAAAGTATGTTATCTAGTTAAGTATCTTTATAGAATTAAACAAGCACCTCAAGTATGGTACATAAAAATTGATGATCACCTACTATCAAATGGTTTCATACATAGCCCCTCTAATTCTAATTTGTATATCAAGAAGGTTTGTATAGATATTATCATTCTTTTCTTATATGTGGATGATCTTATGATCACTGGTAGTTCAAATGATCTTGCTGATGGAGTAAATAATGATCTAAATAAATCCTTTGATATGAATGATTTGGGGTTACTACGTTATTTTATTGGCTTGGATATATGGTAGAAACAAAATCACATCTTTATCTCCCAAATGAAATATGCCAAGACACTCATGGAAAAGTAACAATAGCAGACTGTAAACCTCTTTCGACACTGATGGAGAAAGGTTTACAACTCTCTCATTTCTAGGATTCCCATCAAGTTGATGTAAATATCTATAGATATCTCATTGGGAGTCTCATGTACTTAACCTACACCAAGAAAGATATATGTTTTGTTATGAACTATATTTCAATATTTATGCAGGAGCCAAAGAAATATCACTAAATTACAACAAAACATGTTTTGAGATATGTCTGAGGCAAACTTGAGTATGGTCTAAAATATAAGAATAATATTAAGTTATTATAGGGGTACACTAACTCAGATTATGCTGGATTTTTTGATGACATAAAATCTACTTTAGGATACATTTTTCATCTCAGATCTAGACCCATTTTGTGGATCAGCAAAAAGTAGTCAGTCATTGCTCTCTCATCCATGAAATTATAATATCACATCGCATGAGGAGATGTGTATGAAGTAATATAGATACATCACATTTTTTTTGATATGGAGATTCCAAAAAATTACCCACTAGTTCTATTTATGTGAAAATCAAAGTTTTTTTAAGCTTTTAAAAAATCTATTTTTTCATGAATGAGCTAAACACATTGAGTTTCAGTGTCATTAGATCAGAGAACATGTTTTGAATCACCATATTTAGTTCCAGTACTGCCTGATGGATTAACAAGTAGCAAATATTATCACCAAGTCTTTTGGCAAGGTGACATTTGATCTATTTCAGGGGTATATTTGTAAAAACAATGTAATAAAGGGGGGAATATTAGCATAATAAACAATTCTTATTACATTGTTTGTATAAATTAGTTAATATTCTTGTTAATTCATAAATTTTGTAGCCAATCTTAGGTGACATTTATTTTTACGTTGTTGTCATGGGAGTTATAGTTTTATAACTGTAATATTTTTGTATCTATTGATGCTTGTATGCATCAATTTGACATCAATCAGAGTTGTATTTCTCATATTTTATATTTTATTTAGTTTCTAATTTAATGTGGCTTTGATACCACTTGATGTGGCCTCCAACCACATAGATGAATTCAATAATCCATATCTCATAATAGTATCATAAATCCTGTCATAAATTCATTAAATAATCCTCATTACATTCATCAACTAATCCTCACAATTATAAAATATTAAACAAGCTATCTCTCAACTCTCAATACATACTTAGCCACATGCCAAGGAGGCTCCCAAAGGCATCTAGAAGCCTTTTCTTCATAAAATTTCATATCTAAGCATGGAAATGATACAAACATATATAAACATATTGAGGAATCAAAGGAGATAATAAAACATTAAGCCCCACACTTCACATAGAGGGGAATCATGAAGCAAGAATGGTCAAAACTATACCCCACATATGGTTTCGAGAATGATGGTAAAGGAAAGGAGTTAAAACCCAAAAATCCATGTCAGAATTCCTGATGGGAGGAAAAATTATACAGGACAAAGGTTCCAACAAGGAAAATTGCACCACCCCTCCCATGTGTTCACTATTTAGTGAATAGTAAAATCTAGTCACATGTCAAAGGTCAGAAGTGAAGATCATCTCTTTAGACAAGGTTGGCCCACCATCCTATGCTATGTGCATTCATATAATATTGTCCCATGCTACATGTGGAATATAGAATAATATTGTGACACCTCACCCAAGGGAATAGTGCCCACCACATCATCAATGAATAGTGTTGTATGAATAGTTTTTTTCCACCACATCATTCTCTTCTAGTTGAAAATCGCTTAGCTCCAATGACTTGTAATGATTGTATCATTATAATTTATTCTAAAAGTTAGAAAATGCACACCATTCTCCTTTTGGTTGATGCAAGATTGTATGATCCCTTGGTTTCCCCTATATTAGACATCTAAGATAGATAATGTAACCTCATGGTCACATAGAGGGAGTGAGTGGTAGAACCACCTTTTTTCTCACTAAGAGTAATAACCATAGCATCCCATTTTAACATAAAAAGTGCATCCAAATAATTTTCTTTTTGTTTCTCATCTTGCAGCATCTATGTACAGGTCCCAAAATAATACTCCTCCTCCAAAATATCATCCTTATAGAAATGAATATATAAATGGACTCAAACCCATCACAAATAGGTATGTGATCACACCCACCACAAACCATACTCAAGGGATGATACCTCCCATCTAGGACTGACCTCCTCCACCAAGTTTCTCTATCTTGCATCTTATCTACTCATGTGAGCTTTGGCACACCATTGACTATCCACCTCCACCAAAAGACCACTTGTATTTCTTCACTAATCATCCAACCACATTTTGTATCTTCTGCAACATCATATTCCATTACTTGTAGCTTATCACCCATGGCTGAAAAAAAATTCCTCAAACTCTCATCTTGTACACATACTTTCCCAACAACAATCTCCAAAGTTTCTTCCACATAAAGATGTAATTTTTATTCAATGTGAGCATGATATTCATGCTCTTAAATTTTAAAATGGGATGACAATTCCATATCCAAAACAAACCTAGTGGTTATTTCCTCATCCTAAACTAAATATCTTTATGTGCACCAAATTGCACAATATTTTCACCCAAAGTTTATTCCAAAGAAACTTCTAACTTCTCTTCAATACCTACAACATCAAGTTCTTCCACATGGGCAGTTTTGTGCACAACATCCTCCATCATCTACTCCACATGAAACTACTCTTGTCTAAAATTTTTTCCACTCTTTTGTGACTCCATATGGCCACAATTTTATTCAACATGAACCTATATAAAGATGCATTCTTCTTCACTCATATACAACACAACATGGATGCAATATTATTGCACCTTCTCTTCATCCATCACAAAGATGTCTTAAATAATGGGTTACTCAACAATCCTATTTTCATTATTATTTATGTGTAACTCTCCATGGTTTCTCTCTTCACTCTTCCATGTGGCTATCTCCCTCTTCAATGAAGCCACCTTTAATTTCAAGTATTTCATCACATTCCACACCATATATTCTTCTTATTCAGTTCCAGATTCTTCAAATATTTAAATCAACAATTGCAATAATCTATCCCAAGTCATGATCTTATTCATCCATTATTTATCTATTGAAATTCTTCCACTCTTCTTCTCCATATTCATACCTGCAAAAAACACACAAATAATCACTCTCTCAACTCTTGTAAGTCTTGTATCATCCCTGCATTAAACACTATGATACTCTTTCCCCAAGGAATCATACCTTATTCTAATACTACTTCATGTGGCTCTAACACCACTTGATGTGGCCAACATAGCTCTGATACCACTCGATGTGGCCAATAATATATCTAATACTAATTGATGTGGCCTCCAACCACATAGATAGATTTGAAGATACATATCTCAAAATATCTCATAATAATCTCAAAAATCTTGTCATAAATTCATCACTTAATTCTCATTACATTCGTCAAATAATCCTCACACTTTCAAAATCTTAAACAATCTATCTCTCAACACTAAATACATATTGCACCACATGCCAAGGAGGCTCCAAAAGGCATCCACAAGCCTTTCACTCATAAACTCACCTACTTAAGCATGGAAAGGATACAAATTTGTATATAAAGTTTGAGGAATCAAATGAGATAATAAAACATGAATCTTCACACTTTACATGGAGGGGAATCATGAAGGAACAATGGTCAACATAACATCTATGCCCCACATCCAATTGGGAGAATCATGGTGTATGAAATGTGCAAATAGGTCAAGAAGTCCATGCCACAATTCCTCATGGGAGAAATAATGACAAAGGATAAAGGCTCTACCAAGGGAAATTATGTTACCCTTCACATGTGTTCATCATTGAGTGAAAAATAAAAGCTACTCACATGTCAAAGGTCAAAAGTGAAGAGCATCTCCTTAGACAAAGTTGGTCCACCATCATGTTCTCCATGTGCCTTCATATAATTTCATCCCATACCACATATGTAATTTATAATAGTGTTATGACACCTCAGTAGGGTGAATAGTGCCCACCATATTATCAATGAATAGTGGTGCATGAATAGTATTACATGAATAGTGTTTTGTAGCCACATCATAATTATAGTATGAGTTAGTGATGATAAGGAAGCATTTTCATAACACATATAAAAGTTGTAAGAAGAAGTAAGAAAAAAGTTATAGGAAATAAATGAAACATATAAAGTAGAAGAAGATTTAACAAGAAGGATAAATGTATTTTAAGAAGGATTTATTTTATTATGGTGTATTTTAGAAATGAAATATTTTTTGACGGAATGCCCAAAAAGTTGATGTACAATAAAATTCGTTCATGCAAAATTATGTATAAAATCAATGACAATGCTTATGATGTGAGTTTACCACATAATTTTTGAATATATATAGTACTTAGTGGTTCATATTTATATTATTTTTATCGAGAAAATATTTAATAGAAATAATATGAATAAGTGGATTGGAATAAATAGGTACCAAAGAAGAATAATGAAAATATAGTGAAGGTTATGGATAAGAAGATAGTGAACGAAACATAAAAGTTTTAACAATTATATAATACAATTAGAAGGGATAAAATATGAATACAACAGTTGGATTTTATAATGCGAGTTAAATAAAATCTACAATAATAAATGGAAGGAGTATAATCAGGGCAGCTTGCAAGATTTGTGTTGTTTTTAACTAGAGGAAAATGATGTAGACATCTACTTTTTGAAAGCCTTCAATTTTTACTTGGTAACATTATTAACCTAAAATTCATAAAGAATTGAATATAAAATAAATATGCATGCATCCATAAATTATTCATCTATTTATGGAAAATTCTAATATGATTTGAGGGCCACACGAGGTCATCTAATGGTCTAAAATTGCATTGTAGTATTTTTAGTCATTGTGAAAGTAGATAAAATGGGTTAAATTTAAAAATAAATGTGAACTTGGGTAAAAACTTATCCAACAACATGAATTCAATATTTTTATGATATATTTAAAATTTTGGGCCAATTTGAGCTTGCATGCAAATGTTGGAATAAAAATAAACTCATTATATATACAAGGCATACTTAACTCTAAGTAGTTTTTTGTTTTTTAGATTTATTAAATTTTCATGTCAAATCAAATTTTTAGTAGAGGATTATTTAAATAATATTATATTAATCATGGAGAACTAAGTTTTACAAAAAAAATGTGAATATTATGCCTATTAGGTTTCTTTCACTTTGATAGAATTTTACTTCATCATGTGCCATGATTCGCACATCCATTAATGTTCCTTGAGGGGAAATTATTTTTATCCTTAAAGTTTCTTCTATAATTTATATGTATGTGTGTCCATAAGCCAAAACAAATAAAATTTTGTTGGCAAAATTTGATATTACATTATTAGGATAGTGATTAGTGGTTAGTTATCCTTATTTTTATAATCTATTATAGTTGGTTAAGTGATTATGTATAGTGGTTATGTGTAGCAGTTTCTAGTTACACTACAAGTTATTCAGCCAAATAACTATTTTATACTTTATATATATTTATCTACTATCATTCAATAATATAATCAGATTATTCCATATTCCATCAAAGCATTCAGTGTTTAATTTCCTTCATTGGTATCAGAGATGACAAGCCACCATGAGAGTTGATATATAGAAGAGATTATAGTCTGCCATAAGAGCCAATATATAAAAGAGATTGTCTTTGACTATTGACTACCCCTCCATGCATTTCATGCTTCATCAGAGAAGATGTGTGACACATGGTGATAAATAACAAAACACCAAACACATGACATTGTGTACAAAGTTTGTATCTAATTCTCATTTTTAAACTAGGGAACCCTAATTAGTTTTCTTTTTCATTTTTCTTATATAAAGGAAATTTGGAAAAGTAACATTCCATGCCTGTGCTCAAGCAACAACAAAGTGGATCATATCCTTTAATTTTATTGACCATCGGATTGCATTGAAGACTCACCTTCCCAATTCTTCACTAACGGTTTAAACAAAGAGGTGAAGCATGGTGATGTGAAAGCCATCTTATTTTCCTTATTCTTAAAAATAATAAAAATAAATAAAAGAGTCTTAAATTATTAGTTTATAGTTGTCAAAAAAAAAATTTAGTAGTCTTTTGACCTTTTTTTAAATAGACATTAATTTTAGAGTTTAAAATTTATTTTAAAAACAAGAGAAGAAGAAAAAGATGTTGGTTTTAAGATACGTTTGTTCAAAGTCAAAGTCAAAAAATCAATAATGAGTTGTGAGTAAAAGGTTTCAAATTAATAGTTGAGTTATCCATTTGAAAAGTATTTTTATAGGTTTGTTAAAAGTTTAGTAGTGTCAAAATTTTAAAAGTCGAGTTTTCTTTTTTATGAGTCATTAGTTAAAATCGAAAGTGTCAATTTAAGTCAAGTATGTCATCAAAATTAATAAATTTATCAATGTTATATTTTCTCTTTGTAAGGGATACATTATTAGGTAAACCTGACATCATATGTCCAATATGTCAAAACTATGCAGAGATTATTCCTGTCAACAAGAATGACATACATATGAGCATCGTCAAGACATTGACTAAGTAAAATAACTTAATTTACTGGAGGTTGGAAGATACATGGAGGCTTGAAGACATTTTCCATCCTCTCATGAGTTACCTATGATGGGGCTGTACCATTGCTATGGTGACAAATTTTGGTGTGTTTGTTTATGTTTTGTAGTTTGTTTTTCAATAAAGTACTAAGAATTATTCTCTAGTTTGGTACCTCCTAAACAGAATGTTGTGGGGAAAAAAGAACTAAAGTAGACCTTGGTTGTTGGAAAAGGGTTTGCGGTAATTTGAGAAACCACTGAAGTGCAGTATAAACCTCTTGTAACCTACCAAGTTTGAGGTCAACCTACTGTAGAAAACCATGCGATTTTGTGGTAATCCTCATAATCTGAGAAGCCACTAAAGGTGTTAGCAGAGAGAAGTGCTCCTGTCACTTACATGTTTTTGGTAATCCTTCAAGAAAATACCAAGGTGACACCATGACCTTGAAGCCACAAAAATGGCATGCCACCTCAGAAAGTGAGTATGCTAGGTGGAGAGTGTAAGTCTTTTTACAATGTTTGTAATAAAGGGGAGATGAATATTAACAAATATGATGTTTATAGAAACAATGTAATAAAGGGGGAAATATTGGGAAAATTTGATATTATATTGTTAGCATAGTGATGAGTGCTTAGTTAGCTTTAGTTCAACAATCTATTATAGATGATTAAGTGATTAAGTGCAGTGGTTATATGTTGCGATTTCTAGTTACGCTACAAGTTATTCAACTCAATAATTATTTTCTACTTTGTATATATTCAGCTACTACTATTCAATAATATAATTAGATTATTCAATATTGCGTTCAAAGCATTTAGTGTTTAATTTCCTTCAAATTTTAGTTGCTTAAAAGAGGCCCCTAAATAACTTTAATTTTATAAATTACATACACTTAAGATGTTTGTCTATTTTTTTAACTCTTAGTTTCAATCAAACATTATTAACATAGTTACTGATCTTCAATGATCTTATCACTCACTCCTATCCTACACCCTCTAGATATATTTTTCTTTCCATTTATATTTTCTCTTGTTTTGCATGAAATATGATATCATGGTTTTCAAATGACAAAATCATGCACTAATGTTATGGATGTTTCCCAAGTATTGGTTATTTGTTCGATAAGGATCTATCTAGAATTTTTTTTCTCGCCTTGTTTGAACCTTGTCCTAACACATTATCTTTTTCAGCATTTCCATCTCAATATTAATGCTAGGTGTCTATCTAAATTATGTAATTATTTATTTAAATAATAATGACTAGCAGGCATCCAGTCCATCAAAGTCGCCTAGTGAGTAATCCTAATCATATTCATTTGACTCTTTTTGTAAGATAACTAGAGGAATTTTTACTTTGGTGCATGGTATAAAAAACCTATTGTCCTCACCATTTAGACTATAAAATTTTTAAAAATATGGTTCTAATTTGAATTTATGATATCTATAAATATATAATCATACTAGTACAATTTAAAAGTTGTTTAATGAATATAATGGACATCAAGAATTGAATATATATGCACATAACTTTATTTAGCATCTGCATGCATTTAGAGGAATCATGCAATCTTCAGAGTATCCAAATTAGGACCGATGTTCCTATTAACAATAAATTGCATTGTATTGCCTTGTCTAGGTGAAAAAACTTTTAAATTATGAGACACTTAAATTTTTGATATTGTGTAGCTTTGAGGGTTATAACAATCATCAAAATAGCTTAGCTTTTACTTCATATAATGTATGTTTTAAACTACATATTCTATAATTTTCAGATGTAATTATCCAATTAGTGTAAGAGAAGTAAAAATTTATATAAATATAAATAAAGATGTAATAAAGTGATTTTTTAATTTTTAAATCACCAAATATAAAAAACACAATCATCAAAAATATGTTTTGTATGTATAAATTTTATTATAATAAAACTTGATGATTGAAACATGTATATATTATAAATTGATGATTTAAACACATAAGAAGTGGAACTTTATGATTTAAACTATTATCTACATTCATTACAAGGTTTCAACATTCTAATTATGTTGTTATAAGGTTTTTATCTCCACTCTTACATCATAATGAATATCATCTATCTTATTTTGCACTATAAATTTATGATAACAATTATCTTATTTATTATTTTAATAATATATATTTAAAAATTATTTAAACTTATATTAATATTTTACATCTTATAAAAGCTAAATAAATATATATTTATTTATATATTAAATTTTATTGAAATCCGTTTAAAGATGCTGCACCCGTAAACATGCATTATACAACTTGGGTATTTATATTGCAGTTTGATTTAAATAAATCTATGGATATTGCGCCCGCGAGCATGAGGTATCCCATTACAATATATATTACCCTAAGATACATTAAGGAGAAACGACGTAAAAATGTAGGGAGAACCTTGTTGGCAATCGAGGTTGTTGTGTTAGTTTTAATTTCCACAAGTCCCATACATTTAGATTTTACGTATTAAACAAATCAAATTGATTGAGAGCCTTTTAATTCCTTTCTTTCGAATAATTAATCACATGGTTATTGTGCTCCATTTAAAGTTGTATTATGTTTATTTTATTCAATTTGTGTGATATTATTATATATATATGTTTTTTATTTATATATAAAAATTAAAATAAAATTAAATTTATATAAATAAGTAGTTGTCCTTTAAATTAATAAATATTTATAATATAAGGAGGGGAAAACCAATTAAGGCCTGCCATTAACACTTGTCTTGAAGGCTTACCAAATCAAATGCACACAGATACATTTAATTTAACACATTGACATCATACTACGGATATTCAATCTATTTCTTTATCACAGTGGAAATATAATTTTATTCATGCCACAATTTGATCATTCTATACATAAACATGGAGAAACAATAGCAATACGCTTACAGGCCTTCCTCAGATCTCTGCCTTCACTTTGGCATCATAATACTCCCTTACAAACGAGAAAGATGGAGTAATACGGTTCTGGTCTGATATCTCGAATTCTAGCAGAGAGCCTTCAAAATCCAAGCTATTTCGCTTATATGGACCAGGAGAAGTGACCCATGATCTTTCCCCAGCGTCTCATTGTCTTCAGCCAATGCTTCACGACCCATTTCAGGTGTTTCATGATCAAAACGACTCAAGAAAAGGACAAAACCCGTGTATGCAGCTACATGCAGATGTAATCAGGTTCTCGCTGACAAGATAGAAGAAAATGCAAGAATTTTGGTTATCCCAGACCCTGTTGGGTTTATGAGGCATGTTAGACTTGTTTAAGATGTTATAAAGCTTTTTATGGCTTTACATGCAAACTGCAATTCTAACAGTTTAATTAACTGTTTGTTAACTAACTGGTAATTAACTGCTGCATGCATGAGGAGTGGAGAAATTAACTCCAGTCTCCAACACTCCCCCTTAATTTCTACCACAAACTATTTCAGCATTTACAATGCCTAAATGATTTACCATTCTTGCCACAGCTACGTTACTAGTAGCTGCCATTGATGGCATAGATTTTTTCACTCATTCTGTCTACCAGCTTCAGCTAGGATGCTTTTCTTTTGCAGAATACACTACCTCTCATGCGGAATACACCGCCTTGATATAGCCTAGATTGAGGCTACGAACAAATACAATTGCTCAATGAGTGTTCACTCAGCGTTTAAGACTAAGGAGTACCCTGTCGAAAGGCTATCAACGGACATGCTTATGTCAAACACTGCAAGCTTCCTACTTGCTTACCTATCTTTGACCTAACGCTTAACTGCTCAGGTTTCCTCCCATGACTCTATTGGGTTCTTTCCACGTTGGTCTAGATTTGCCAACGATCGGCCTAATCTTCAGGCACTTTGATAGCTTCACTCACTGTTCAACACACACACTTTCATAGCTTCACTCGCTGTGTAACACAAGCTCTGCGGAGCTCATCTTTTCAAACACGGCACTGCGGCCGTCCATGCTATAATATAAAGACAATGAATGATTGCATTGCTTGCATAACACGAAAAACATACACCTTGTAAAACTGAATACAGACAACAGACAAGAAACAAAACAATAAACAAATGAAAAAAACTTTTGATGGTGATTGTGCTTTTCAACTGCGCCTTGACCACAAACTGCAATCTTTATCACCTTCCCGTGCTTCAGGGTGTCTCAATAGGTTCTTTTCTCCCTGATAGCAGCTCCCCACAAATTGCTAGGATCCTCCCATGAACTCAGGTTTGCGCTCTGTCTTCACGCTTCTGCGGAAGCTTGACTGCTTCTGCCACTTCTTTTTTTTTTTTGCCATCTTGTTTGACTCAGGGTCGAGTCTGGAACACTTGTTATTTTCTTCAGAAAGAAGGGGAGGATTTTCCCCACGGGTTCTTTTAGAGGAATAAAAGTACATTCTTCTATCCTACATTTTTCACCCACGCACTGCAAACTCTTTGCACTACTAGCTTCGGCCCTTCCTTGGGCAGCTTCTTTCTACATGCTAATCAATGCGCTTCTTTGTGAATTAAACTCCTAGTCTGCACTTTATTTCTTTTGTCTTTATCTGCTGCAAACAATGTCCTCCAGGCTGGTCTTCTCCTGCACTGGCTTCTGCTCTTTTTCTACAACCTAGCGCGATTCTCCTTGTCTGCACTTTTTCTTCTATTGTGCGCTTCTTGAGACTTCTTTGGCTGCGCGTTACAAGGAGACTCTGCTGACTGTACGCTTCTTTTCTTCGTCGTTTCTAGTCTTTGACTACTGCGCTAGTCTTCATTTGACTGCGCTTGCTGCGATCTCCTTCTTATCTGCTGACTACGTGCGCTTTAACATGTGTGATACCTGACTATGACAACCACTTAGTAACCTGCGCTCTATGGTCTGCCATGTTTTCTTCTTTGACTATAGTGATCCAAACCGCTGCGCGCATTTCCTTATCTGGCACTGCAAATTTTGTGATCTCACAATACCTGCGCGATTCTGACCTGCTGGGTCCTGCGCTCTCTCTAACCGGTGATTTGACTACTGCGTTCCTCTGATACGTCACGCAGGTCAAACTTCAGGGTTTGCTGCGTCGATCCTGTTGGCTACTTGCTACCACTTTGCTAGCAGTCTGCCAATGGCATCTCTTCCTGTAACGAATCGGCACTTCTCCTAACCAGTCGATTCTGCTGGCTTTTTCTTCTTCGCTTCTGCTGTAACAAGGCTGCGATCTAAACTGCTGGCACCTTTCCCACGGCTTTTTCTAACCTACGCGCTCTGCTGGCTCTTCTAACCATGCTCCTGCAAGCTGCGCTATTTTCCAATGACTTTGCTACTGCTATAGCTCAAACTTCAATCTCCACAGGATCATATCCTTAAAGCTCTGATACCAATTGTTAGCTCAAACTAAGCATAAAACACAGAATATAAAAACAGAGAGACTGAGATTGCTATAGAAAATCTAGAAACCAAGAATTTTATTATTTTTTTGATCTTTCTTTTTCTCTTATTACAATGCTGCGCCCTTAGGGTCTTTAAATAGAATATGAAAGCAAAAATTAATTGAGTCTAAACTGCATAACTAACTGTTTGTTAACTAACTGATAGTTAGCTGTTGCATGCATGAGGAGTGGAGAAATTAACTACAGTCTCGAACATATCCCAGACCCTGTTGGATTTATGAAGCATGTTAGACTTGTTTAAGATGTTATAAGGCTTTCTGTGGCTTTTTATACTTTTAATAAGACCCCAACGGGTCCTCTATAGGGGCTAAAATAGTTTGAAAATGATAAGTTCCAATCGTGTTTCCAATTACAGTGTTACAACCCAATCGAGATTTCAAAACCTCAAAACCATGAAAGGATCGAATGAATGTCTTATAAGACCAATTCGTTCACCATACACTGAGTAGTACCGTTGATGAAGCTCAAAACACCAAGTCTTATCAAGTAAGAACTTCAACTACGGATATAATTACCAAAATCGACCGAAACAGGCAAAGTCCCATTCGGAGGTTTAGTCCCGAATATAAAACACAATGCTAAGTGAACTTCACTTAATACGAAAGTGATAATTGAAACATGATTAGTAAAGCATGAGTCACAAAAGCTATCATATACATAATCGGGGAATAATTGCTAAAGCAATGAATCTCTCGTCTAAACAATAACCAATCAGTTAGTAAAAACTTGGTTAGCAAGAAACTCCGACCTAACTTCAAAACAACACTAAATTGGGATTAGTGAACCTGATTTCCACTGCAGAGACTTAGAAATTTCAATGAAGACCAAAACTGGTTTTCAGGACCCAATTAAAACCGAAAGTCTTCCAAACCAACGAAATGAATTCTTAGGCTTGAAATACTAACGAAACTTCAAATTACAAGATTATTGTTGGAGTATAATATGACGGCACCGTCATGATCATGTGGAGTACAAGAATGACCTCGCACGGGACATATGGATATTTTTTCCAAATCAAACCACATCAAAATCTCAAACAAAAAGAAGAAAATAAATAGAAATTAAAATCATTCTATTTTTTAGTGATGCAAGATTGTTGAGGACTTTGGATATTTTTGTATCATTCTATTTTATAAAAATTAAAATTGAAAATAAAAATAAAATATATTAACAATATAATCACTAGCTTAAAATAATATTATGTTATTTCATGCAAACATATCATTGGTATGGCATTCTGCCTTTGAGAGCATGATGTATATAAAAATGAACTAAGACAATGCTTGAGGCATCAACTTATACTTCATTGTCAATTAATTAATACTTTTTCACGTCTACCTCCTTTAGGGTCTTTTGAATTGATTTTTTTTTAATATAATTTAAAACTTATGATATTTTTGAAATGTTTAATTTATAAAAAATATTAGAAACCTCCAGTCATGTCCTCCTTCATTACAATTTTGTTTTGAGAATTCGGTCTTTGTTATTTAAGAAAATGAATGATCCTTAAGTAGCATCAATGACTATTCAGGAATTTTTGATTAATTTGACAAAACAAGAAGGGGATCAAGTTTGAATTATATGGATTATAGCCCCATCTATGATCATATTGATCTTATAAAAATAAAGAAACAAGTTTTTTTTATGAATATGTCCCTATTCAAAGAGTTCCTTATTTTTAAAGTTGAGGCATTCCTTCAAACAATATTTAAAGCTAAAGTTCCCCCTCCAAAAACTAAAATCACCAGAGAGGAATGCCATACCCTCCTAAAATCAATAACATTTTATTGTCTTCTTGCAAGCTCCCAAGTGATAATTTTCGCAAGCAAAAGTTTGATAAGTCATCAAAAGGTAACTTAGGTCGTCAAATAATTTGATTGAAGCTTTAGCTCCTCTTAGAGGTCTTAGAATAACTATTGATTCCAATTTTAGGAAATTATTGGTGGAAGGTGATTCTCTCTTGATTATGAACATTTTGAATTTGAGAATATTTAATAAGTGGTAGATCAATTCAAGCATTCAATATATCATCCATATCATTATTTTCTTTGAGGATATTTCTTTCTGTCACAACTATTAAGAGATTAAGACTCTAGTGGATTTCTTGGAAAATTTTAAAAGTATTCAGAGATTTAATTATGAAAGACATGACCTACTTACAACTCCCTATTTAATCTAACTATCATTGATGGGTTCAATGATGAGAAGAATCAAATAGTTTATTGTAGTCTCATTGATCTTCGGTTTCTACCCAAATAATGTTCTTGAAGTTAGTGATTCAAGCTTACAGTAGTGGCATTTTTATAAATTCCTTATCTTGTTCCACGGTGTTAATTTCTTCTTGCACTCTTTGACTACTCTATGATGTCTTATTAGCTTGCAGTTTTCTTTGTGAAGATTATAGGGTTTTCTTCTTTGGTATTCTCTCTTCTTATTGACTATTTAAATTTATGGTTAATTCATATTTTTGCACTTTACTTGTCTCTTTCTATTCTCCCTAAATACATACTTTATCCTTCTTGTGTTGATCTGTTAGTCAGAATATTGTGTACCTCAGAGAAAGGGCCCATTTCTCTTTATTATTATCTAAAAGAACACTCATTATATTATTACATATTTTAATCAATATGTATGACAAAAATATATATTGACTTTAACTATTTAGCTAAGATAGTAAGGAATAAGAGAATGTTATCTCTATTTTCCCATTTATGAGATGGTTGTTGAAATGACTAATACATTAGAAATTTTATATTACATAGGTAAAATGTTTATTCGTTTAAAATCATTGAATAATATATTTGAACAATCGTGGTTTGTGTCTTAAGATATAAGATCACATTACAAATTAAAATGATATAGATTTATCTTACATATGACTATATAGTTCTCAGCTATTAACTAAAGTGCTTAATTATTTAAAGGACAAAGTATACTATATTAACAATTTAAATTGTGCAAGAAAATCAAAATATCTTAAAGACATATTTTTTTCTAAATATTTAATGTTATTAATTTAGAATATATAGTTTGTAAATGATTCAATTTGTTCCCTTGAGAATTTCTTCCTAACATATTTTATGGAGAACTACATTTGTATAATACACACTCCTTGACCATGAACACTTACAATAATGACATCCCAACCATCCAAATATGGATAAGAACTAGAGTCCATGTCAATCTCTTTAGCTTACTCTTGCAATCTTTTATATATCGATATGTTGGAAATGCTCACTACAAAGCAGAAGGCTGAAGCCATTTTAATGGGTATAAACCCGGACCTTTCTTTATTACACGTCCTTATAATTTATCAAAGTTTTACATTGATAAAACAGTTCATATTTAGACACAGTCATCTTTGCCCATCCCTTACCCTTTTGAGTTGGAAATATTTGTCGCTTGAATGCCTTAGGTCGTCAGCCTTCAGCTTTGGATTAGCAAACTGCTCGATCTTTGCCTTGGTAGAAAACATAAGACCTTTTGTATCGAAGCCCTTTTCAAGATTGGGCTCGTGCCCTGTTTTTTTTGTAGTTCGCCATCTGCAGTTTTTAAGGCTCGACGTTAATGTTCAAAAAATTAATTTCGGATCTTTCTCTCGAGTTTATATGAATTTTAAAGGTTTTTTAATTTATTGGAAAGGTCTGTTTTAGTTCTAGAATAATTTTCAGGTTTCTGCGTCTTAATTTAGTATATAATATTATTAATGTAATTTATTTATTTTATTCATGTTGATTTTACTGAATTATTTATGGTTTATTTTTATGTTCATTTTTTATAAACTGAATTTATCTTATGTATTTGTAAATATTTTTCATGTTATATTGTGGGTTGACAGATATTTTTTATAGTTAGCTGAGTAATTTATAAAGGTTTTATATATGATGTAATTGTTAGTTAAACATCATTGTAATATTATTTTAAGTACATTTTAGATAATTAAAAGAAATAAATTTAAGACAATATTAAATCTTTGAAATTTTTAATTTAATCTTAAATTTGATAATTTAAAAATTATATATATATATATATATACTTGTCATTTAATTTAATAAAAATATTATTGTAATCCTGGTTATCTTGAATTAATACCTAAACGATGTTTATTTACATTCCCTTAATTGTTCTAAAGTGGTACTTCCCTCCTGTTCTCTTTGACTGCTCTTGTATGTATTTATTGATATTGGTTTATAATTTTACTTGTAAAACTTCTAAACTTTGATTCTTTATTCTTTTCTCTTATTATTAATCATTTACTTTTATAATTACTTGACTTTCTAATTTGTCATGCGTTTCTCTTTATTTTTCTTAAGCAAAAAATTAGCTTTTTATATTGATTTACTATTTTAGACTCATTTGTATCTCAAAATTTTAAAAAAAAACTTTTTCCCTACTATTTTCTATCAAAAACACATATTATATTTTTATATTGAAAATAAAAAATAAAAATTACCGGTAACCATTTAGGGCTCTACAATTTTCATCTATAACATCTTTGAAAAACCAAAATACAAAGAAAAACATGCTAAAGCCTGTTTATTCCCAGGCCTGCCTAAGACTAATCGAGCATAAATGTTTTAAAATGTGTGGAACACGTTGTTGGCTATGTAAGAGATGCGTGGAACATTGTGGAGTTATTTTAGTGTAACATCTGTGTCCTGGGTGAGAGCGTGCAGTGTTCAACTACGCCCAGGGTGTTCATAACCTGATAATGGTAAATGTATCAACTTTCGCAAACTGCGTGAATGAACCAATTCTGGCTGTGTAAGGATTGGAGGGGACAAAATAGTATTGAAGGGCGTAGGGAATATGTGGTTGAGCTACGGAATAGGAGCGCATTGCGAGAACGGAATGAAGCTTAAGACAACAATAACCAAAGATTCTTCAGCTTGGAGTCCTGCACCAGCACCTGCAGCTGCGCCAGAATCTCCCACCTTTCGATTAAACCCCTAGTGAAGCCCGCAGGAAACACGTTTCAATAAAAGCTTCCATCTACTTCCTTTGTGGGGTTACAGTTTTCTGGGAGGCTGGGGCGTGGCGGGGTTTTGAAGAGTTTGCTTCCACGGCTATGATAATTTCAATTTGATTCAAAATTTATTAAAGTGATTATTGATTTCAAAAAGGGTTTGACATCACGTTCGTGGCAAAGGTCATCGTGCGTTCTCTATGCCCTCATGGCCACCAAATGTCATCAATTGTAATAAAAGTTTGTGGCCTTCGTAAAATGAATATATTGTTGCAAAATGAGAGGTCAATTTCTCATTTCTTATTAGACCATTATATGGTAATGTGACCTTTAATAATTAAGTTTTTAATATAATACATTATGTTAATTTTAGTAGTTAGTATGGATATCAAATGAAATAAGCTGTGTTTTTACTTCTGATGCATTCATGTAAAAATTTAATTACAAATTTTTCAAAGTGGATTGTATGAATATGAGGGTCATACATTATGATATGTGTTATGATTAAAGATATTTTGTGATCTCAAAAATTTCAATGCTAGGTCACATCTAACAATAAAAATGATTACATTTATCAAGAGTCCTTTGCCAATATGATGATGCTAACAATGATTTCAGTGATACGACACTTCAGCACAATAAATTAGATTGCAATGCAATTATGGCTAAGGCTTGGTCATGTCTCTTAACTAGTGGCTCCACATTGAAGTTAAAAAAGATTATCTAACCAACTTGTCCATGTGAATACAAAATCAATAAATAATGGTTGATGTATTCTATATACCTTCATCTTAAACAATATTGATACTTAACATATCCTTTCATACATCAGACATTTTATATAAAACTATGTATTTTCTTTGTTGTCTTGATTGATGTGGACCATCCATGTGTCATTGTCTACATCTTATAGTCATGTGTCATGCACTGGATACAACCCACATAGTGTTTGTGTAAAAGTGAATAATCAATCCAAAAGGATATTTTTCTAAGTGGAAGAATCATGAATGGGTTCCCTTGGTAATCTCAATTAAATTACAAACCTAAGTCAGCATTTCACAATCATCTAATAATAACTGAATAACATTAGTTTTATGTAGGCCACAATATCTAAGCCAACATCTATATGGAGATTTATAGTGATTCTATAACACCATTGGTGACTAGTTTTAAATCAACTATATAAACCAATGTGTCCATAGACCAATGAGATTCCTACAAGGTATGATGGTAGTAATGATTACTATGTGAATCTGAGAATTAAGATGCTTGTTATGTTGCACGATCATGTATTTTTGTTCAGTTGAATCTTAAATTTTTTTCAATCAAAAAATAATAAATTTGAATAATCATTAAATTAGTATTTGTGAGTTAATTTTTTGAATGGCACCGTCATATTTATTTATTTTAAAAATAAAAAACAATTATATTTGTAATCTTAAAACAGAAATATATATGTATAAAGTATTGTGTTAAAGTGTGAGATGATAAAAATGACATTTATTAGAAGATTAGAATATTTCAAATTATGAATATAAATAAACATATAAATCCTTTAATTAACAAGATTTAAACATGATTAAATTTGAATCGAATCACTAATTATATAGATCCTTGATTTATCAAATAGTATAACAAGGTAATGTACATGTTTCACAAAATAGAGTCATTTTTTATTCTATAGTTTAAAATGGATAATCATTTATCTCATTTCAAAAACAGAGGATTCCTATTTGTTTATACATAAAGAACAATTGTATAAGTAACTAGAACTATAATGGTGGATTCATTTATTCTTATTCCCACTCATTTATTTTATTTCTACTTATGCATATTTCTTTCCAAAAAGTAAAATCAATATCAAACAATAATTATTGTGACCTCTAATAATTTTTATCAATCAAAATATATTCATTACTATTCCTAATCATTTCATATTTCATATGTGATTCATAAGAAATAAATACATCTTCACAATCTGTAGAATGTATCTTGTATTGTGACTATTCAATTTGTATACCTACTTAGTATATTTATCAAAGCAAGACGAAGATAGAATTTAGAATGTTTGCACTTGATTATTAAGATTGATAGGTTTTTTGGATAGTCAAAACATGATATTGAGTATATAATTAAATGAAAGAGGCCTTTTAGTGTCAGGATATACCTATCAAGGATATACTTATCAAACCTTATGACTAGCTCACATGTGTATAAAGCAGTACTAAAGAATACTTTAAATAAATGGTTGATAGATATATATACATTTATAATCTTGGTAATAAATAAATCTTTAATTTTAACCAAAATTTTATATTTATGCATATTTCAATTCACTCAAGTTTTGATTTATTTTAAAAGTGAGTATATTGTTAGGAAAAACCTGATTTATATTACTTTATTACAATTAATTAAACTACTCAAAAATTTGTTATAAGCCAGATCATAGTTATCATAATGGTTAGTAATTAATCAATGGTTATTTGTTAGTATAATGTGATGGTTAAGTTATACAGTTCCATAACTGATTGCTTATAGTTATGAACTGTATCTACCATTTTATAGATTCAACTATTGGTTTTGAATAAAATGTTTGAAGGTATTCCTCTCCATCTTTACATTTTGCTCATTATTCCTTCATTAGTTTTTTGAGTATTGTGAGGGGCATCTATAATTTTTTTGATCTCCCCGATTCATGAAGAGAGTTTCAAGAATGTAAGTTCTAAATATAACAGATTAGAATATAGTTTAATTCATTTTTTATTGGTTGTAGTGGTTTATATTTTTCTCTTAGCGTTTCATTTTAATCTTGGAAGTAGTTTTGAGGTGGGCAGAAAGGTAGACAAAGCTTTCTTTCAATTTGAATTTCCATCCTCTTCTGCATGTAGTGATATTTTTCGTCCAATAATTCATGTACTTGTTGATCCTTCCAAAGCTCATGTAAATTGATTCAATGTTTGATAGTCTACAAATCATGTTCCTTTAATCAAAAAATTTCTATCTATTATAAACTTAGCTCTGCATATACGTTCAAGCGAGCAAGGAGTCGTAGTGCCATAGGGAAAGTTATGCATTATCTACATTGGCAACTTCTTTAGCAGAGGATGATTATCCACATTAGCATGGATACAAACTTACACCAGTATACTTTGGCACTTGAAATAACTCAATGAATTGTAACAAAAGAGACAACATACCGTCTAGGTTACTCAGCCTACAATCAAGATGACTCAGTCAATATATCAGTACTGTTCATACTATCATGCTACAAATATCTCACCTCCTACATTCCATGCAGCTTCAATAGTTTCTAAAGGTCAAGATTCAATCATTTCTCAAGAAGTGCCATGATTTTAGAATAATAGTTTAAAAGTTTAGATTCTAATTTGGTTTTAAAAAGATTTTAATTTGATTAGCTTTATGTTACCCTATGTAGTCAAAGTATATAATTATTATGCTTTGTGCATCATGTTAGTTGTCATGTTAGTTTAGGATTATTTCATCCATTTGTGAGGTTTAATTTTTTCTTTTAGTAAGTCATTAATATAGTATTTTAAATTTAAAGATTATTTAAAGTTGTATCTTTCTTTTTATGTGGGTCTACAATTTGAGTTATGACTCATTAGTCAAAATCAACAATTTCATAAAGTCAAATGTGTCAATTGTGAATGTCGTAAAAAAGAGTCAAGTAATAAAAAGTATGAATATTTTGTTTTGGGTCCATTATTGATATTGTCAAAAAATAAAAAATCTATCTTGTATGGTTGCATTATCGAGTGAACCCGATGTCCTGAATCATATTTGTTAGCGAGAGAGTTTTACCCTCATAAATGACATGCATATGAGCTTCATCAAGACATCAGTTGAGTCAAGTAGCTTCAATTACTAGAGGTTGGAGGATACCTAGAGGATGGAGGACATTAAGTATCCTCACATGAGTCACCTATGATGGGGTCACACCATTGCTATAGTGACAAAATTTTGGTGTGTTAATTTTATGTTTTGTATTTTATTTTCAATAATGTATTTACCATTATTTTCTAGTTTGGTACCTCCTAAAAAAGAATGTTGTTGGGAACAAAATCCCTAAAGTAGCACTTGGTTCTTGGAAAAGGGTTTGTGGTAATATGATAACCACTGAAGTGTAGTAGAAACCTCCTATAACCCTCCAGGTTTGTGGTTAGTAGGGAGAAGTGTTCCTAACACTTCTAGATTTTTTATAATCTTTCAATGAAAAATCAAGGTGTCACCAAGATCTTGATGCCACAAGGATGGTATGCCATCTCAAAAAGTGAGCAGGCTACACGGAGAGTGTAAATATTTTTATAGTGTTTGTAATAAAGTGGGGACCACTATTAAGAAATATGATGTTTGTATACATAATGTAATAAAGGTGGGAATGTTAGAAGAACCTAATTTATATTACATTATCAAGATTAATTAAACTCCTCAGCAATCTATTATAAGCTAGAGCATAGGTATCATACCAGTTAGTCATTAATCAATGGTTATTTGTTAGTATAATGTTCTAGTTAAGTTATATGGTTCTATAACCGATTGCTTAAGTTATGAACCATATCTACCATTGTATATATTCAACTGTTGGTGTTCAATAAAATGTATGAAGGTATACCTCTCCATCTTTGCATTTTGCTCATTACTCCTTCACATAAATAACGAGGGGTCAAACAAGATTACAAGTAAACAAAATAGTCATTTGATTATTTAAATTAAAAAAACAAATAAAAAATAAAACTAATATAATCTTTTAAAATAAATCATATAAAAAAATATAAAGTATAAGGAATCTAGAATTAAATATTTAAATGTTGAAATAAATAACACATTGAAATTAGGTATTTAAACCCATAAATTCTTGAAATTAAGTTGATATCACATGCCATGCAATCACATGATTAACTAAGAAATTAGATTGCAGATAAATAAAATTAGAAAACACAAAAATAATTTTTTTCTTAAACTTAACCACCTCTCCCAAAATTCTAAATGATACTATTACCTATCTAAATATGCACTATAAATCATGTGGATGTGAAAAAACTTGAAGTGCAAAGGTATATTTTCTTGCTTCTTCTAACACATCAAAAGATATCAAAAAGGATAGAAAAGAAATTCATGAAGAATAATACTATGAAAATAGGTTAATGAATTTAACTATTTCCATAAAATGAAAATACTCATAGAAAAATGACTACAAATCAATAATATTCATATATCCTTAAATAAAGCAACTTCCTTAAAAAAAGGCATGCACCATAATTATCTATAGAGAAAAATTGAAAAAAAAAATGAATTTAAAAAATCATTAAAATTTAAACACATCCTTTTAAAAATACAAAAAAACTTAAAAAGTAATTAATATTACATTAATATGAATATTATTCTCCCCTACCACTCATATAGTCTATTTTATAAATTCATCATTACCACATTTTGTTATTTCATAACCAAAATTTCCCTCATTAAACTGTTGATAATTAGGATAACAAAATTAATTGACAAGACCTATATTAGGATCTCTATTGATATTAAACTCTTATTTAATGTCCACCCTTGTGCATGTGTGCCCATGCCCACATACACACATTTCATATTTTTCTCACCATAGTTTTTGCAGTAATTAATCCTTGGAACCCATTTTTTATCATTTAGTCACATCACACTGAATCAAGGAATGTTCATCCCCACATTGTTTGCACTCCTACATATTACTATGGCTAACTCCTTTTGTGTTTCATTTACTTTTTGAAAGGCCCTAGTTGAGTATGGTTTACTTGTTTTGTTCTTCTTTTCTTCTATTTTTTTCTATCAAATTAATGCCAACCAATTTCACCTTAGTAGATCGTTTGGTGCAATTATTATTAATTTTTTTTCATTGTATTATATGGCCTTATCTTTTTTTTAATTTGTTTTAATGTATTTATCCACTATGGATTCTACTATGTGGCCTGTTGGTAACTCTTTGGGAATCTTTTCACATCATCACTTTTATAATTTACTAAGCATGGAGACATCAAATTTTATTAAACCTTATTTATCGTATTCATTATCTTGTGGATTATTGTTCATACTTAACATTTAAGTTTATCAAGTTTTTTTTGGCTATTTAATAATAATGTTTTAAGTGTTCATATGATAAATACTATACATAAAATAATTATATACATAGTGATTACTATCACCAATTCTACTATTAGGGTTCATATTTAATTAAGAATATTTTTTTAGAGATGTCACTCTTGTTTTACTGACATAGATACCACCATGATGGATGATATGAAATTAATTAACAATTCATATCATCATTAATATATAATAATATTGGAACTTATTTACAAACCCATCTCTATTGCACATAAAGTAGACTCATCATGATATATCTAAGGTATAAAGACGTATAATTAAAATTCTACCAATTAATGTTTTTTTACCATAATATAAATCTTTTTTCCAATCATCCAATATGAAATACTCAAACAATACATTAAATGTTTTTATCACAATCATACAAAATCGATTTATCAAAGAGTCTCTCCTTGATTAATGCTTCAATATGGGTCTAAGAAAAGGTGATGCTAGGTGTTGTGTTCAATACTTACTCCCTTAAAAAACATTTGTCCTCAAAGTTGTATTGTCATAAGAAACATGTAACATTTTTATCCATCTGCAATCTGGAATTAGTCTTGTAATATTATTATAATATAATAATGTTAATGTTAGGAATAATTGTAAGATATATATAGATTTTATTTTGTAATGGTAGATAGATACTCTCCATAAAAAGGTTAAATATTCTTCTTGGAATATTAAATAAATAATTATATTCTTAACTAAAATTTATTACAATATTTAACTTTTTATTATTAAAATAAATTTAATTTGTTCAAAATATACTTATTTCAATGTCATTCTATTTTTGTCTTCACATTAATATTAGATCATAGACTTTTTTAATTCAAAATTTTATATGTTCTTCATCTTCAATGCATACTTAATTTTTAATCAATCATATTCACTAAAATAACTCATTATTTTATCCATGTAGGACAAACACTTATTTATTTTTAGGTTGTTTTTATGTGTTTCTCATAATTGTATGGTGTGTAAATTTGCTCAGTTTTAAACCTTTTTAGTTTGTTTCAACCATAATAGGTTTTATTTGTGTGAAGGTATTTTATTCTTGGGTTTAAGGAAATGTCAAATGATACATGGATATTTTTTTAGTATTAAGTATAACCTGGTTAATTGTGACTATCTAACAAGGTGACTGATAATATTTTAAATATGTGTGGCATTTATAGAATTATTAAAAGGAATGACACCTATTCTAAGACATGAATTTGAAATAATTAAAGGCATTTTAGCATTTTTTTTATTATGATTTTTTATTTTTTAACTTAAATTATATGTATGTCTAAATTTTTTAAAAGTTATGTTGCAACATTTAAGCCTCCTTTTTTGTGTTTCAAGGAAGAAGTTATATGTTTAAATGCTCATTCAGTCTTTCAAATGTTTCAAATTCCTTTCATATGAATTGAAAATATGTTGGATTGTTATTCACCAATATTTTTGAAGCTTATGTGGCACATAACTACATCATAGTGGTTTCATTTAATAAGGAAAATTAACATATATGTTAATTTTTATGATTTTTTTAATACTTATTTCTTACAGCATATGTTTTACAATGGATAATATTTATACAATGAAATAATAAATATATGTTTTTCTCTTGACTTATTAAAGAATTAGAAAGTAAGTAATTTATAAATTAGAGATTATTTTTGTTTTCAAAATATTTAAACTTTGGAAAATGAATTTAATTGTGAAAAAAAATCCAAATCACAACATTTGGTATTTATAATGCCTCTAATTCATGTTTATGAATAATGTCATCATAACTAAATTAATTCACTTATAGTATAATTTAGATCTAATAATGAATTTTGTGGCATTGCCTCTACAAATTACTCATGAAAATTAAGAAAAAAAATCCTTTTTTCATTTTGTTCATTACTCATATGTGCCTATTTATAGATATATGTTTTTAAAATTATAAAAAAGACTCTTAGTATATAGGGTTATAACAGAAACTTAAAATAAATTATTGTTAAGTGGTTATGTTACCTCTATCAAATAATTTTCATGTATTCCCTAAATACTACTTATCATTATTATCTAATATCATTTCACTTCTATTTCATGTACCATTATGTATATATAAAGGGTTATATTCTTATAAAAACTAATGGTAATATATGTAGGGTGATCATATTGAAAGGTTTGGAATATGAGATGGTAGTTATATGTAAAAATAAACATGTTTTGAGTGATAAATATGGATTCATTCAAAACTAAAACCATAACAAAGAAATTCAACTACTTATAATGGTCCAAATAGGTGGATAACACACTTATATTTAATTACTTGAGGTACATAATTTATGACACCAATGAAAAAAGTGTTGAACCTAAAGAAGCAAATGATATACCATTCTAACATTAAAATAATTCAAAAGTGTTTGTATTAATGAGAATATCAATTGATGTAGAGGATATTCATCAAAAAAAGGGGTCAAAAGCTCCTTGGTAAGTATTTGAAAATTTTAAGGACATATATGACTATCACTAAAAATTTGAGTCCATACAGTTGTAGTCTAAACTATTTAATTCGGAGTTGAAAAAGGAAATGTCATGAGTTTGGCTTATAAAATACTTAAAATAAAACATTATTTTAATGCATCTAGTATAAAAAATGATGTCTATTTATTTTATTTAAAAAAGGATTTATTCTCTACATAATCAAATTATTTGGAGTCATTACGAGATATTAATTTTAATTGAAGACTCTTACATTTGATCAATTGGTTTAGAATATGGTTGAAAAAGAAGAAGAATTTGTAATAGAAACTAACTGCATAAAATAAATATTTTTAATTTTAATTAAAGTGAAGTTATTACAAAGTTAAGGAAATGATAGAGTCAAAGGAGAAAATAATGTGCCAGGTGGAAATTACATCAAAACAATAATCTTATCAAACAAAGAATAATGAAAAACACAACTAGTTTTGCAAACATTGAGAAAAGAAATGGAGATAAGAGTCCCATGAATTTAGAACATCATGAGACTAAATTGAAGACTATATAATAAATGGAGAAGAATCAAAACTCAAAACTAGATTTACCCTATTTTTCTTTTGAAAGTGTGTTTTCCATTTCTAAGGAGGTACATAATGCCTCAAAGAGTTAAACCTAAGATAAGTCTTTGGTTCTAGACATTGGTACCATGCAAATTATGAATTTACAAAGGAGTTTTTTATGAATTTTATAATAAAGTGGTGGTCTAATATATCTGATTGAAAAATTAAGTTTATGACATCAAACTAAAGGTTTAATTCAAAATCGGGACATT